>JAIMZG010000656.1:0-19911 GCA_020466075.1 Colletotrichum coccodes
GCACCTCAACCCAGTTTACCATCCGTGAATCAGATGAAGCCTCACAAAACCCAGTCGACAATACCCAAACATGACTAAGACGCGATTCATTCACCGCGAGCGTGGTGCACTCACCAGATCGCGTCATCGGTGACCGACGCCATCTCCGCACCCTGCGCCGTAACCCCACCGAGCCCCTCGGCGACCTCGGCCCAGTTCCTCCGCTGACGTGCTCGGGGCTTCCTCCAAGCCATTTCAAGCTCCGAGGCCCCCTCTCCATCCCCGTCTCCCTCGCTCCTCCTCCCCTCCCGTATCCGTGGCCCAGAAACCATATTGTAGCCTTGCCCCGTGCCGAAACTAGTGCCCGACATGACGACCGAAGCTACGGCCCGCGTCTTCTTCTCCTCAAAGTTCTTCGCCGTGGTGGGCGCCAGCTCCAACCCCGCCAAGTTCGGCCACAAGAGTGCGTTCGTTCCTCTGCGCTACTGAGAGCTTCACTCACACGCCGCCCGCTAAATCCACTCATCCCTCACTAACATCCACCATCAACCCTCTCGTATCTATCCTTCGCTCGTGTTCCCTTCCCGACTAACCCAAACCCGTAGTCTTCGCCTGGTATCTCGCCCGCTCCATCCCCGCAACCCCTGTCAACCCGACCGCCAGCACCGTCCACGCCCTCGGCAAGGACCACCCGGCCGTCCCCAACCTCTCGGCCCTGCCCAACCCGAAAGAGACCTCCGTCTCGGTCATCACCCCGCCGCCTGCTACCCTCCAGGTCCTGCGCGAGGCCAGGGACCTGGGCATCCCCGCCGTCTGGCTGCAGCCCGGCACGTTCGACGACGCCGTCCTCGAGTTCGCCCGTGGCGAGGGCGGCTTCGAGGCTGTTGTCGCAGGCTTCGGCGGCGGCACGCGCGGCGGCGAGGGGTGGTGCGTGCTCGTTGACGGTGATAGGGCGCTCCAGGCCGCTGGGAAGTTGTGAGGCCGGCGTGATGCGTTTTGAAGGGCTTGCGGGACGGGGCCTGACATCTTGAGATCTTGTTACGAGATGAATGACTACTAGTTCCCTCGCGCAGGTCACCAGTGACGGACCCCGTGCAGACTAGGCACCCATGGTCTTCTTTCGTCTCCATGGATTGCCACCGTGAGAGCTGCCGCGTTGGCGGCCCTACACCGAGATAGCTCCGTCCTGGTATGCCATTAAGGTTGTGACGGGCGTCCATCGTTTCGCTGGGCAAATCAGGTCACACCACCAACACCACCACCCCCTCACTTTCTCTCATCCTTGATGCGTCGAAAGGTTAATCGTTCTGGGGATCCGGTCATTTTCCCCCGGCGTGCTCGAGTCAAGAAGACCGCCAAGTCTGGGGTAAAGGTCTAGCGTGCTCATCTGCCGTCGCGTCCACCCGCGGCTCACAGCTGAGCCTCAAGCGGTCCCATCGTGACCAGCTAATCTCATTCTTCACGAGAAAGACGACCCGTGTTATCTTACATCCAAACCTGACCTCGAGGAATGCCCGCAACCCTCTCTGACCAACTCAACCCATCTTTCTGCACCTCTTCTCCCAATCCCAACCCCTGCTCGTTCTCACTGCTTTTACGCTGCGACGCGAGAAACTCGGGACATGGACGCATACGCCTCATCCGCTACCCCGATCTCTCCTCCCCTTGACCCGTCGCCCCGTCCCCGACCAATCTAAAGCTTTCCCCGCATCGCTGCCGTGCAATGGGTGATTGTCCCCACACAAGCCTAAGTCTCAACATTGAAGCTTCAACCCCAAACTCAAAGCAACCAACCAACCAACCGCTGGCCCCAGCTTACCAGCTTCCCTTTTTCCGAACTAAGAAACCACACCAGTGACTAACACTCGCGACGTGGTAAAAGATGGCCGCGTGAAGTCTGCATTACTGCAAAGCCAGTTGGGTGTCTGTCGGTCCAGCCGAGCGCAGGCTTCGCTCTACCTATCCCCCGGCTATCTCCATGTGCCGCTAAATGCCAGGCTTCTACTCGCCAATGGCAATAATGAATCTCTGTCAGAAAACCTCCGTTGCTCTGTGTCGTCGAACACCTCTCACACCCCTTGCATCCACGCGAGATTGTCGAGTAAGCCTCAGCTGGGAGCAAGCGGTTGTATTGCCTAGCCCAAAGACACACTTCCGCAAACCCTTGAACTTTGGGCTTGGATCGTTGGGCACAGCTTTCTTCCCCGGGGCCCCAAACTGAGACATTGACGGGAGACTTCCCCAGACGCATCCTCCACACCATCAGTCAGAGACATACGCCTCTGCTTGGCACCGCCTGTGCCATCCATCCATCCATCTCTAACCTTGATCGAGCCCCAAACGTTCGTCTTCTTCTCTCCCCCAATACACTTCGCGACAGTCGACGAATCACCCTTGTACATTCTGCATCATGCCACTCTCACATTGCAGGAGCATCCCTTGTGCCGAACCCTGTCAGCTGTGTGGTCGGCTGTCCTAGTTGGGTGGTTCGAGCCTACTGCGCCAGCATCCTCGCGGACGTGGTAGTCGTTGGTCAGAGTTCTCTGAAATTGTGGTCTCTCTTGCCGTCCAGAATTCTGGAACTATGCCTCCGAAGCGACCTGCCAGCAGGACCGTGCCAAGAAGACCCGGCCGCCTACCCCCGTCTGCCCGTTTACGCCTTGCAACCCGTCGAAGGATGTGGGAAATGTTGCAGACGCTGTTGGCAGGGGGGCCTGGGCCCGTTCGTTATAGCCAGCCTGGGCCTTCATATCTATGGGCTGCCGTCACGAACCCGGCTCATCTAATGCTGCTGTTCCTGTCGTCTCTTGTCCTCGTTCATCCAAACGCACTTCATCACTATCATTTCACCAACCGATACTGTATCCATATTCGAACCAAAGAAAAGAGCGAATAAAAGCTCATCCTGACGCCTCGAAAATGGATCACAAAGGACAGATCCACGAGATACGCTCCCACTCGCTCTATAACGAGCACCGCCGTCCTGAACATCGTGCCGATTACCGACCCCGCGTGCCCAACGACTACGAGTATCCCGATGAAGAATACCTCGCTCCGCATGTAGGCCGCGACGATGCCCTCAGGAGAATGAAGACAGCAGGCTCCGTCTCCATGTCGCCGGAGCTGTTCGAGAAGCTTTACCTCTCTCCGCAGAACAACGTCAAGGGGGACCTGCGCAAGACGTTTGGTAACCCGACGCCAATGTGAGACCCAAATGAGGGATTTCCATCACGAATCTTGTCGGCTGACGTGTGATAGTGCCATCGTCGGCTTCCTTATCTCACTGACTCCCCTATCCTGCGACTTGATGGGCTGGCGAGGAGCAGGAGGTAGCGGGGCGGCAGGCATGTAAGTCCAACTTCCCGCCTCCTCGTATTGCTTCTCACGTAGCTGACGATGCCCTCGCACAGCGGCGCATACTTCTTCTTCGGTGGCCTGCTCATGTTCGTCGGCGGCCTTCTCGAATGGGTCCTCGGCAACACCTTCCCCTCCGTCGTCTTCCTCACCTTCTCCGCCTTTTGGTTCACCTTTGGCGCGACGCTCAACCCCTCTTTCGCCGCCTTCTCGTCGTACGCCCCTCCCGGCGCGACATCCGGGACCGAGGGACTGGCGACTAAGGGGTTCAACGCCAGTTTCGGTGAGTTACCAACATTCCCTCTTTACACCGGCACGTCGCGATGGATCTGGACTGACCGGTTGTTTCATGGCAGGCTTCATCACCCTGGCCATGGCCATGATCTGCGTCGTCTTTCTCGTCTGCTCGCTGAGGACAAACGTCGTCTTCTTTGTCATCTTCTTGACCCTCACCGCCGCTTTCGCCCTCATCACCGCTGCGTATTGGTACCTCGCCATGGACTTTACCGGAAATTCTGCCTCTGCCGCCAGCCTTCTCCAGGTGAGTACTGTCTTTTGTATGAAATTCTATGTGCAATAAGAACTGAGACTTGGTTTACAGGCCGCTGGCGCTTCTGCATTCGTAACGTGCATGGCTGGCTGGTGGCTCATTTTTGCCATCTTATTGGCGTCTTTGGACTTCCCCGTGGAGCTCCCCGTCGGAGACTTGAGCAGGGTGTTTCAAGGCAAGAGCGATAAAAGCCAGGTTTGAGGAATTCACTTTATCTGTTGGTGGTGTTGGTCATGGCTGTGTAATACGTGAGATTGTAAGTGCCTCCAGATGTATGGTAGACAGTCAATAGGACCATTTCAACTGTAGCAAAATGGAAACTGTTCGATATGTCCATCATAATAGCGTTGTCAAGTGATTATTCCGTGCTGGACTCTGCATACCACGGAGAAACTTGTATGTTCACTTTTCGAGGCATTGTGTGAATACTGCAGATTATATGAGGAAACACGTTGGAATATTTCATTCCAACTACGTCTGAACATGCCTCTTTGAAAAGTTGAATCCCGGAAATTCACTATCGCAGGCCAACTTATCTATTGGTGTATCCCGATTCTCCCCTATCGTGCCGTGAACCCTCGACCATATCAGCATATTCGAAGCCAAGGGCCAGATCTAGATACTCTGTAGTCGATTCTTGCGAACAGTTCCGTCTCCCTTACCCCAAAGACCGTAACATCTCGTATGTTGCGTGACACGTCTGTCGTACGGGTGTGTAGAGAGTTGCAATGGCTTCTTCGAGTGAGAGCTGTCGCTCGACTCTCTGATAAACACTCAAACGGACTGACTGCAGTCCGATAGCGCTGCGTTTCAGCTCTTCCCGATACGAGCCAGGGACGCACGTGAATATGTCAGTGGCAAACCCGGGAACCTCTACAATTGTGTAACGAGATCGGCCACCACTCGCGATCCATCACAAGTCGGTGACGCAGTAACGGGCAAGGACCTGTCGTAGCGGGTCGTCGGACATGGTTCTGGAGTACGCAAATTCCACAAGCTCGAACAGTACAGGCTCCAACTTGTTGTTCTTGGGTCGGAACAACGAGCTCTGATGTAGTCGATGGAAACAAAGGTTCCGCAGGCTGGTAGTACCTTACTTATCAGCCAGACGTATAGTTTGGCGTAGGCCATCAAGATAGCCAATAACCCTGTGCGTGACTTTTTCTTCATCTCTTCAAGCCAGCCATTCGCAAAACGCCTAGTCCTGCCACTGACGTCGTGTGATTGACGTGACTTGGCCTCGAAGATGGGATTTTGGCAGAAGCGTTGGACACAAAAGTGGTACTGGGCGTCTGATTCGTCGAATTCCTTCATATACGTGTACAAGGACTCATTCTCGTTAATCGTAGCGTCACCCCATTCCGCCGAGGCGCCGTCACCGTCACCATCGCCGTCGTCGTCCTGGTCTCCGGTTACGTCCGTATCAGTGTTTCCGGCGGTAGCCAAAAGCGAAGGTAATAAATAATCCCTAATGTGTGCATACTGCATCATCAAGGTGAAAGTGGAAGGCTTAACGTCACCCTAGACTACCTTGCCTTGCCGGGACTCTCTCCGGCTCGATAGCGCCTGGAGTACAGGAGACAGGGCATCTAAACGGGATTCATGAACAATGTATTATTTCTTCTCGGAGCTAACGAGGAACTTGATGTGTGTTCATTGTAGGATTCCAAAGTGACGCCATCTTCAATTAGCTCCTCGTTTGTTTTGACTTTTACAGATAAGAGAATAGGTTGACAAACTCATCCATGATATGTCCTCTTTCATGATCTATGGCAAGGAAATGGTTGGTAGTCACTAGGTCTCTGCTTATTTGAAACAGGAAATTCGGGATTTGATCCAGAAGGGACTCTAAAATTTTGAAAAAGGTAGAAGCTATTGTTTGACGCCCGCGTAAAGTCTTTTTGACCGGAGATTGAAATTACTTTACGTGATGATACCAAGGCCCAAAAGATATACTCAAAAGCTAGCGCCCAACCTCCTCGTTATACTATTGGTAACGGACTTGAATGATTCATCGTTCGTCGCATAACCTGAATCTATGTTCAACACGACGTCTTACACTCACAAATCACCAGCGCCCAAACGAAATGGCCCTTCCTTATCGTAATAGTCGTTTCCATACCTAATATGAGTTATCATTTGACAAAGTACAGGTCGCTACCCTCGTTAACACGTCAATACACCGTCGAGGGGACCTTGAAGGTAGTCCTATACAACCGCCTCTGCCGCAAATTCCGGTCCTCGGCCAGCTAGAGAACCTGATCTCCTGGGGTCTAACGCCTCCACCAGGATCAGCTTGCGAGATATGGACATAAAAGGGTACAAGATACTTATAGCCCCCCTTTTCTGCAGACTCTTGCAGGGATCACTAGCTTCCTCGTGCCCTTCTCGAACTACACACGTAATAAGGAGGGCGCCGAATCGGCCAGACACTCACCCGCTTCGGCTACGCTAATAACGGCGGGATTCTTTGCATCGGAAACGACCTCCACTTGACGGCTAAGGCAGCCCCATCCGCGGGCTGGATCGCGTCTACAGCGGCGCCCCCCTGCGGCAACACGCAAGGCTCCAATTGCCCCCCGGAGATCCATTATCCGATATCCAGATCAGACATCAAGGCCTTAAGAAGCAGATGTAAAGCTAGTGGGCGACATCTACACAGGGATCGGCGTAGGCCACTCAGGGAATCTCGGACGCTTGCAAGTCATCGTCCTCCTGAAGGGCTACCCGCTGGTTTAGAAGACAACGACGACGAAAGTGTTGGTTCCGTGGATTACAACCAACCCACCTTGCAGACTAATTCCCGACCAACGCCGAGGCCCTCCGGCTTTGGTAGTCGAGTATGCCAAGGTCGCCAGAACTTCCACCACAGCTGCAGTAGGCTTCTATAGGCGGAAGTCTCTAACACTGAGGCTGAGTGGCCCCCGATCTGGACCCGGTGCGGCCCTTGCGGTACGCGACGAGAGCACAACAGCAATCGCCATCTGCCCTGGCAACAAAGCCACCATACAGTGCCTTGGGGTGGCCCCGCCGTGTCCTCTCGAGAGGCGATTCTCGAAAATTGCCGGTAAGCTGCGGCTGCTACCCTACCTGCGTCCGTCTGCCGGACGCCGTCCATGTGGATGCCCTAGCTAACGAACAGGCCGACTTCCTCGTAAAACGAGACGCCACTATAAGACGCGAGGCCTCGACCCTCGTTTCCTACCCCCCAGAAGGGGAGAGAACGAACACATCTGCTTGTAAGAAATTGGCGGGCAACTGATCAACCAAAACGATACGTGAGCTTGGGCCCACACACACACACACATATACACATGCGGATCTCCCTACCCCTCTATTCATACCACTTGGCGTCCCGAGAGCAATAACTGGGATGGGGTGGGTTTAACTATGCATGTTTTGGATTTGATGCTGTATGTAGGTAACAGATATCTAGTCGGATCACCAGCGAGGGATTTCTCTCACCCCCAACGGACCTTGTCGAGTGTTCAATAACGCCAAATTACTAACCCGCCGACCAAGCAAGGCATGCCTGCTCCAAGTTGGCGATCCTTTTCGAGTAACATCGCTTATACTTAAGCAGTTACCTGTCTCAGCCTTTGGCAGCCTAAAACTCGTCCTGGGACAACCCATTGTTGAACTCGCTGGTTCTATTGATTCTATTGCTTGTGTGTATCTGTTGTGTCGGAGAACCTCGTTCTCAGTAGTTAGTGTCTGAACTATGGACGGCGAAATTCCCAGAAAATCCATTTTTCTAATTGGTCTATTCTATTGGATCTAGCAAGCCTATCTCACCGCAATTTTCTCGACCTTACCAAGGCACGTCTCATGTCTTTTTTACTCAGGAGTTAGCCTTACGTATTCTAGTATCTCCTTCGTCGTCGTCACCATCACAGGTCTTTCGCGCTTTTGCATGTAAATCGGCCCCTGCCTCAAGTAGCATAAGCACAGCCGCCTCGAAGTCCTTCTCGACAGCGATATGCAATGCAGTCCAGCCGAGCTCATCATATGCGTCTATACCGTGCTCCCAGTCGCGTCGGGCATAATGCTCAAGCAGCAACCTCACGACAGCCTCGTGGCCACCTAGCACGGCCCAGTGAAACGCTGAGCGCCGGCGTCGATCAAGATCACTTATACGTGCACCCTTTGCTAGAAGTAGTCTCGCAACAGACTCGTGACCGTCAATGGACGCATGGATGAGAGCTGTCCGGCCATCGCTGTCTTTTTCGTTGCAGTCAATGTCCCGCTCCATGAGGGTCCTAACGATGCGCTCATGACCTCGGCGTGCTGCGATGTGTAGCGTACTCAGCCATCCTCGGTCATGATTGTGTGCATTGCTTTCCTCGGGTGATATGGATGCGCGAACGGGCGTTCCTCTGCCGGTGCCGGGGTTGGAAGCGGACGAGGATGATGGAAGGTTCTGAGGCGGGGCCGGGCTGCTGCCGGTGCTGGATCCGCCGCTTCGATGCGGCTTTGGTTGGGCTAGCATCTCGTGACCGCGGGGCGGCCCGAAGCTTCCCGATGATGTATTCTGTACGGCATAAAATTGTGGCACCTCGGGATGGTTGGGCGCAGAGCCTGGACCATTCCGGAAGCCGCCTGCACTCAGGTTGAGTAGATAGTCTATCTCGGCATGGTTTGCTTGCGAAGTGTTGGGGGTGCTGAACTCCAACGGGCGGTCGAAATGAGATTGGTAACTGGATAGCGAGCTACTCCCGCTGGGTACGAAAGCCTCGGCGAAGCTGAAGTCGCCTAGTCCAGGGCTGCCGCTGTTGTTCGAAGACCCCGCATTCTGGACAAAAGATGTGCTCCTGGTTTGACAATGTGACGACGGCGTCTGACGGAAAACCGAGGCCCGGTGTTTCCAGCGGAGGGAGAGACATGAGGTTGTTGGAGACTCAGCGGCGTCGTCGATCCATGCGATGGATGGGCAACACCATTCTGTTCCGTGGCATCCTGATCTGACTGCAGCGTATCTGTTGCCCCCGTCTGACTGGAGGCCTCTGCCCGAGTCTCTGGATATCACATGCGGTTAGAGTCAATCAGATCCAAAGAAAGGTTTTGCTTTTCTTGGCCTTTACTCACGACGAAACTTCCGTTGCGCCATACGGTTCTGTAACCTGCGTCGATTTGTTCGATCGGTCGCGAGATCAATATGAACCTCCATTTTGGGCAAAACGCAGAGGTTGAAAGGATGATTACGCCCGTCAACTCGAGCCTGATATGCAATGGGCTGGTCAAGTGCAACTTTTACTCGCCCGTCCTCTCGTGATCCCTTTCTGGTTAGCCCGTATGACAAGATGCAGCAGGCGAGAGCGTTCCGTAATCCCGCCCAATCAGTCGTTGGAATCACACAGACCTCCCTGTTGACTTAGGCCGGGCTCCAATACCCACACGTATCTCTCCAGCTCTGGTACAGGGGGGGCGTATCCAATCGTCCAGTAACAGTCAGCTGATATTCTTGCACCATAAGACGCAACAGACGCGCAATTGGACAAGGCTCGAGCCCCTGTCGCTGTCGAAGTCCCTTCAGGGTTCAAAGCAGGGACCTGTACAGTACACCCCCACCCCCCCTTTTGAAACTTGCAAACGTAGTACTTCGACTTTGTAAGTGCATAAAGTATTCCGGGTTCTCCTGACAATGGCAACTCACGGTCGACTTGATTAAATGGGTGAGTTCCTTTTCGAGTGCTAAGTATGGGGCGCTAAGGCGGTACTAGGGTAAACAAACTTTCAAGACTATACCGGAGTCAACGTCTCAGCTAAGCATAGTGTACATGCCTTTGAGCGGCTAAACTCGAGCCTGGGGCGTTTATATCTAATTCCTATGCCATTTAAATTGAGTAAATCTTGCTTCGTAAATGCTATATGTGATGGTTCCTGTAGAGGGTTCTGTATCTCAGCATCGTGATGGGTAATCGTGGGATGTCCCAGATGGTACTTCAGGACCTATGAACTACATTCATTTTGTTAAACCGGCTTCCATGTTCTTAAATCTATTAACGGCCATGACTCATTAAATCCAAACTGACTAAAAAAGAAAACTCTCATAAAGTCATCGCAACACACTCTCCGCTTTATCAGCAATTCCCTGCGTTCTCCTTGGGGATTGCAGGAGTAAGCCTAAGCATGCCTTCCCCAGCGGACGTCTGAACCCGAGCGATAGGACGTATATTCTTGTCTCATCTACAATTGTGTAAACACTAAACCCTTATCAGAAGTTATGAGCTGGCTGTAGCGTTCTGTGTCAACTTCGTGACCAACTTGTCGCCCAGCGCGTTGAGCGAGCTAGCGTTGGTGATGTCCAACGTAGTCAGCTCAGCACCAAGTTCCAAGCGAATCCAGTTGCGCAGCTCAACCGCCGCCAGCGAGTCCAGACCAAATGTCATAAGCGGCTTGGCCGGCTCGACCTCTGTCTCGAGGCGGAGAATCTTGGCCAGCTGTGCTGCAACCACCTCGACACCCACCTTGACCAAGGCCGTCCTGTCGGCGCCGGACTTGTGCAGCGTGTGGAACGCGCGGATCGTCTCGTCGCCCTGCTTACCGGAGCCACCGTCTTTGCCGTCGGCGCCGTCACCCGTATTCTGGAAGAGGTAGCCGAAGCGGGCGTCCCTTGCAAGGTCGGAGTCATCCGGCAGTGGGAAGCCAATGCCTGTGATGAGTTGCCCGGCGCTTTCGGCGTTGATAGGTGCCGATTCTTTCGCCTGTTGCAGGATGGAGTAACTCAAGATCTTGCGGAGAGTACCCTCGGTAATTGGTGTCCATTG
The DNA here is from genome assembly GCA_020466075.1 of Colletotrichum coccodes. Classification (NCBI taxonomy): domain Eukaryota; kingdom Fungi; phylum Ascomycota; class Sordariomycetes; order Glomerellales; family Glomerellaceae; genus Colletotrichum; species Colletotrichum coccodes. The sequence goes on from JAIMZG010000656.1 coordinate 10,651, forward strand.
TCGCGTGTCGAAGCGCGCCTCGAAGCCTTCCTGCTCGGCCACGTAGCCCACGTCTTGGATGAGACCGAGGTCGACCGAGTTAGCCTGGAGGCCGAGCGAGCGCCTGTAGTCAGCAAAGGCGTCAAGGAACGTGTTTCCCGCGGAGTAGTTGGCCTGTCCCTTGTTGCCGACAATTCCGGAGATACTCGAGAGCAACGTAAAGAAGTCGAGGCGTTGCTGCTGCTCTTCCGAGACGCGATGAAGGTTCCAGGTACCGCTGAGCTTGGCAAGGATGGCAGTGTGGTAGTCATCAAGGGTCATCGTCTCGTAGGGTTTGTCCTGCGTGCCAGTGAGTTTCGGTAACTTAACGCGATTTGGAGATACTCACCCTGAGAACCATCGCGCCTTGGATAATGCCAGCGATCTGAGGCGTTGCGGCAGCGAAGGCCCCCCGAAGGAAGTTCACATCCGCAACATCTCCCTTGGCCTCAATTATCTCACATCCGTAAGCGAGGCAGGTCTTCACGGTCTTCTGGGAAGCCACGTCATTAATGCCGCTTCGGCTCACGACGATGATGTGCCTTGCTCCATGACGCGCCATGTGGATGGCCAGAGATCCGCACAAGCCTTTCAAACCACCGACAATGACGTACGAAGCGTCAGCCCGAAGGTTCAGCTGCGGAGTCGCTGGCCTGATAGGAACTTGCACGTCAGTCATTCCTCCATCGGAGATGACGACCTTGCCGATATGTCGGCCGCTGCGGATGTACGCAAGCGCAGCCGGTACAGCATCAAATCCGAATGTGGTGACGGGGTGGATAGGCTTGATATGGCCGCCTTCAACCAAGACTAAAATCTCGTCCAAAAGTCTGATTGGATGAAATGTCAGAAAGGTTCAAGTCTGAAGAGCTCATATCTCCCGTATACGGGCACTTACCTCGCAATCAGCGGGTCTCTGATGTCTTGCGTGTACGAGAAATCCATTGCCCTGAATGAAGCATTGCGGTCAAACGGCTCCATCGACAAGGCGTTGCGATCAACAATATCCTTCTTTCCGATCTCGACCATAGTTCCGCCATTGGCAATAATACGCCACGAAGCATCGAGCAGTTCGCCGGTGAGGGAGTTGATAATGACGTCGATGCCACGGCCGCTGGTTGCAGCCATGATCTCTTTGGCAAAGTTTGTGCTGCGAGAAGAGAACATGCGGTTACGAGGAATACCATAATTGTCCGCGAGGAATTGCCGCTTCTCCTCGGTTCCAACGGTGACGTAAATCTATCGCATATGTCAGCCGGCTCAAGCCGAGGTTTGCAACTGGTTGCAGTCCTTGGGACTCACTTCTGCCTTCTTGTACTGGGCGAGCTGGATACACGCGATTCCAACACCGCCAGACGCTGAGTGAATGAGTACAGACTTCGTAATTGTTAGCTTAGCCTGAGCTTGATGATAGCTATGGATTTGCGTCTTACTTGGCCTTCCTTCAAGTTTGCGATATCGAACAGTGAGTAGATGGAGCACAAGTAAACTGAGGGGATCGTTGCCGCATCCTAGATCAGAATTAGTATCATGGTTCCAAGTCAAAGTTCAATTGCACAACAAACCTCGAAGCTCATCCAGTCAGGAATAACGTGGGCACGTCCGACAGGAACCTGAAGTCGGTTCGCATAGCTACCGCCGTTCAGGAAGCAAACTCGATCTCCATTCTTGAATTTGGTCACCCCTGGACCAAGTCTCTTGACAATGCCAGCTGCTTCGTAGCCAATGGTGTACTCGTTCTCGGGCACGATACCCATAGCCACAGCAACGTCCTTGAAGTTGACACCGACAGCAAAAACCTCAACCTCGACTCTGCCCTCTTCCACTGGGACCTCATCAACGGCTGTCTCATTCCACGTGAGGCTTTGGAAGGTTCCGACTCGCTCAGATCTCAGCTGGACAGCTGCCTTGGTGTCGTGTAGGCTTCTCAAAACGGTATCGGAGCCTTCCCTCTCAGCGCGTTTGAACTCATTGACCTTGGCATCCGGCACGACTCTGTGAATGTACAAGATACCGTTCCGCTCAGTGAACTCGGTCTCCAGGGCTTCTTTGGCACTCGAATTGTCGTCGTCCCGAGTTGATTGAAGGCTGAGTCGATAGCCCATGTCGTGGTCGGTCCGGTAGTTGACTCAACATCTAGAACGGTGATTTTCACACTGGCGTCCTCCCTGCGAGCAACGCGGAAGAGGCCGTGAGCGAGAGCTGTGTTCGGATCTGCGACCTTGAGCTGTGCCCCCTTGGTGACCCAGACGATGTCTCTTCCCGAGGTGATGAGAGTCTTCAACGCATCCCACTGTTCCCCATTTATTTCGGTGAGTACGGGAGCATGCAGCTCATCAAGGACTAGGAAGGTAGATACAGACGAAACATCATTACCTGAAAGCTGAGTTGTTGTATCAGTGATGTTCCATCCTGAGGCTTCCAGCTTTTCTTTCAGGGAGGGTTCAAGAGAAGGAGTGCTTTCAGACAAACGGAAAATGTGAAGGTCGCTGGATGGTCGCTCTTTCTCAGTTTCTGCGCCTGGTTTGTAGAGTTTCCACGCAGCTCCATGTAGCTTGAAGTTGAAACCGTTTGATTCCAGTGTTGCTGAGACCGGATCGGCTTCCAGCAGCCTCTGAACCGCTAAACCAGAAAGTGCTTCTGATGTGAGCGATTTCTCCTTAAGATCATGCTCCCCGTTGGGTGTGGAGACATCGGTAAAAGGGGTCTCTGGTGGCAAATCAGACCCGACAGATTCAGATGGCGTTCCTGGAGTTGCCGGAGTCTCTGTGAACTCGGGTGACTCAGATATCGGAGGCGATGGGGTCAAAAGCCCATCTCGCTGAGCATGTTCGCCCCGAATGACAAGAGTGTAGCCGGAAACGGCAATGTGGGATTTGATATGGCTGATGAAGTCATTCAGGTTTCGGGAAAAGGTATCAGAGATCTTGATGATCGCAAGGTCGTAGATTGCGTCTTGTGGTACCCCAAGATCTTCACTGGCCTGGTTAAGCAAGATGAAGGACGAGTTCCTCTTTTCTTCGTGCTTGGTTTGAACACCGACTAAGAGCTTCGCGTCCGTCGAAGCAAAGTCATACTGGAGGTACGCAACTCTTGAGGAAAACTCATCAACCTCAAACCAAGTGGAGGAAGTATCATTGCTGTCGAGGTTGACCTCGATGACACGTAAAGCCGGCTTCTTGTGTGCAATCAGATCTATGATTGAGTTGGCATCCGTCTCTGAGCCGAGATTACCCAGACGCTCCTGAGAAAGGAAGCTAACATCAGGTTTCCAACTGATCCGATCAAAAACGTGAGGATCCGGCTTGGTAATCACGTCCAACTTGGCGAAACGAAGACCTTGCATTTGCATGAGAAGTGCGCCGGTCTCGGAGTCGAAGACGGAACAGTTGGCAAAGTAGCTCTTGGCCTCCTCAAGTCGTCCGCGGCCGGAGTATTCCGAACTTGCGAGTGACAGTCCTTCTTTCAGCCCCTTGTTGACCTTATTGATGACCAAGTCGTCGATAATAGATGGGATTAGAACCGCATTGAGCGAACTGTGCTCTCCTGCCCAAAGAGCCGGGGTCACGGTCTGGAAGCATCCATCGAGTGAAGCTGGGTGGATCGGGTAGTAGGACTGAGGCGACCACTTCGACTTGGGCTCGTCGAGCGCGACCAAGCTTCGGCCGCGTCGCTGGCCGCTGACAGACTCGACCTTCTTGACCTTTTGGAAGTCTGGTCCAAATCCGTATCCAATGGCTGTCTGAGCCTTGTACCAGATCTTGGCGGAGGTTGGGAACTCCAGGGGGCGATTTTCGGCTTCAGAAAGAAGCTCCTCAACCGGGTCCTGAACCCGGACCAGACCGGTGCAATGGTCAACAAAGACATCGGCAGTGTTTGTAGAAACTCGGAACTCGTGCCAATCCTTGCTGCCAGGCTGCTTGGTGAGGGACAGTGTGATAACGGATTCCGTCCCTTCTTCAAGAACCAAGGCCTTGTCGAACCGGATATCTCTGAACCTGTAAGACAAGTCGTTGGGAGAGGTGATGACTGAATCCTCGGGAGCGGTGGCTCTGGTTTTCTGATAGAGCGCCTCAACAGCCATGGTGATGAAGCCGGATCCCGGGAGCAGGATATCATCCCCCATCTTATGGTCCTTCAACCAGGGTACATCAGCAATATCTAACAGCTTGCGCCAGGTTGGCGAACGCCAGGTCGTCCCGAGAACTTTGCTGCCCAGCAGATCATGGTTGACAAACTGCTTAAGCCTCCAATCTTTGCTTGCCGCGTTTTCGTGCCAATATTTGACCGAATGGTTCCAGGCATAGTTAGGAAGGTCGATTACGGTTCTTGGGAGCTGGTTGCTCTGGGTCTCATCCGCCGAGTACTCATTGACCTTTGCCAGGTCGACGGGACCTCCAGCGACAAACACACGCCCTGCGAGGTCGAAAAGTGTCTTTCCAGCGTTGACACCTCGGGACCATGCGGCAAAGGAGGAGATATCGGGTCCGTTGGGGAGAGACTTCAGGATCTGAGACACTGGGCCGCCCAGAGCACCCGAGGGGCCGATCTCGATGAGAAAGTTGGGGCTGTTCTCTCCAGAAAGCATTTCTTTGGCAGCCTCATCAAACCTGACAGGAGAGATCATGTTGGACTTCCAGTAGGCGTCGTCGGTAGTTGTAGTCTTCTTCGAGCCTGTGACTGAGGAGAACATGGATACTTCTGATAATCCATCGAGCGAAGCAAAGTCTGTCGACAAGAGCTTTTCATATTCCTCGCCAATGACCCCCATAAGAGGAGAATGGTAAGCAAGGTCGACCTGAAGAAGCCGAGCAAAATGCCCAGCTGCTTTCAGCTCTGCGGCAAGGGATTCTAGCGGGGCACGCCTGCCAGAGACAGTCAGACTGCTAGGGCTGTTGAAGCAGGCAATCCAAGCTTCGTCGGCATACTTGGCCAAGTAGGGCTCGAGGGCTTCGGAGCCAACACCTACAGCCAACATCCCGACATCTTTCTCAGCTTGCGCCTGGCGATTCAGGGCGGCACGGCCTCTATAGAAAGAGGCTTTGATTGCGCCTGCTCGGTCGAGAAAGCCAGCAGAATATGCAGCAGCGATCTCTCCAGAGGAATGCCCGACAACGCTCTGTGGCTTGATACCCCAGCTCTCCAGTACAGCGATCAGGCACAACTGGAGGGCAGTAACGAGAGGCTGCGAGAACTCAGGTTGACGCAGGTGCTCAGAGGTGCGTGACTCAGTCAGCTCGTTGACAAGAGACCACTTGGGGGGGTCAGGTAGACTTTGCAGAACGGCGTCAAGTTCCTGCAAAATCTGGACAGTCCACGGGAAGTATTGAAGGAGATCCTTTCCCATCTGAGGCCACTGAGCACCCTGACCAGTGAAGACGAAACCGATTCGTGGAATTTCGGAGCTTTTCTTTCCAATGACAAAGGCGTTCTCGTCCAAATCCGTGAGGGTTTGCGTTGTGAGGAAGGCCCGGTGCCAGAGTCGAGTCCTTCGCTCAGACAGAGTGTAGGCAAGATCTGGTAGATTGACCTTGACACGCGGGTTGATCAAGTGGTTGCTCAGCGCCTTAATATTGGCGCGCAATGAGGCGTTGTCGTTGGCCGACAGCACCAAGGTGTGCGGATGCCCTTCTTCGTCATCGTCGAGAGAGAAGTCGTCGACCTCGGAAATGTAAGACGAAACGTGGTGAGGACCGCCAGGAATACTCTGTTGTTCCAAAATAAGATGGGCGTTGGAGCCTCCGTATCCAAACGAGTTGATGCTGGCTCTGCGAGGGACGCCGGCTGGCCAAGAAACGGCAGTGCGAGAAGCCTTCACTCTCAGACCAGTGAAGTCAACTAATAATCAAACATTGTTAGCATGTTTAGTGCTAAGATTACACAGTTGAAAGATCAGCTGAGGTTTACTCACTCTTTGGACTGGGGTTCTCAAACGTGGGGTTGCCGGGGATGATTCCTGACTCGGTAGCCAAGACAGCCTTGATGAGGCCAGAAATTCCAGCCGAGGGCTCAGCATGGCCGACGTTGCTCTTGATCTGATTTTTCGGGCTTCAGTAAGCATGTAATGCGATATATAGTTTCAGAGAAGACAAAATACTGACCGAGCCGATGATGAGTGGCTTGTCTGCGGGACGGGTCGCGGCAAAGACAGAAGCAGCACCCTTAACCTCAGTAGGGTCACCCGCCTGAAAAAGAAATGTTAACTTTTACTCAGAATCCCCTTTGACAGGCAAAATAGCCATACCTGGGTTCCGGTTCCATGGCATTCGAGATACGCAGTGTCATTGAAGTTAGTGATACCAGCACTGGCGTACGCAGCTCTGATAGCAGCAGCCTGGGCCTCAGCACTAGGACTGGCGATACCCGGCGTTCTGCCGTCACTGTTGGTGGATGAGCCCAAGATGACGGCTCTGATAGGATCCCGCTCACGGACGGCGTCAGAGAGTCTCTTGATGATGATAGCGCTCACTGCCTCAGCCTTGACGTATCCGTCGGCGGAGATATCGAAAGTGTGGCAAAGGCCGGTGGGCGAGTGAGCATGACCAACTCCGCCAATATCCATGACATGTTCTGGATTGAGATAGAGATTGCTTGTCGCGATGATAGCGGCGTCTATCTCGTGTGTTTGAAGGTATCGCCTGGCTACATCAATGCCGACCAGGCTGCCTGAGCAGGCAGTGTCAATTGTCATACTTTTGCAAGTTAGAAATTGGACTTTGCTGAACATGGACTATTCGGCTCACCTAGGCCCCTTGATGTTCAGGAAATGGCTCAAACGGTTGGCCATGATTGAGCGACCGGCACCGACAGTAATGGCGGCTGGTCGGTCTTCTGGATCTCTTGCCTGCATGTCACCATAGTCTGCCTCGGGTTAGACCTAGTTGTTCATTCGACTGCAGGTTGTCATGGGATAAGTTACCTGATGCGTAGGAGCCGACAAAGCATCCGACTGGCGCTCCGTCTAAACTCTCCAAGGGAATGCCAGCATTCTCGAGCCCCTCGTAGACCACCTCAAGCATTTGGCGCTGATTGGGGTCCATTGAAATAGCCTCTGTCTTGGAGATCTCAAAGAAAGGTGCGTCAAAGTCGGCAGGGTCGATGTCCTCGAGGAACATGCCACCAAGAGGCCTCATAGTGCGTGGTTTTTGCGAGCCATCCCAGTGGCCCTCAATGTTGAACCTCGACTTAGGTACCTTGTTTGACGCGATACCGCCTCTCTTGAGAAAGTCCCAGAGTTTGTGAGGGTTGGTGTTGCCACCTGGAAGTCGACAAGCGATGCCAACAATGGCAATCGGCTCCTTGGACTGCTGTGATGCCGACATTCTGATCTAAAGATGGATTGATCTAAGGGACTTTGAAAACGAAAGAAAAATGGTTCTCCTCTCTATGCTGCTTTCAGGAGATGGTTTGGATGAGAGACTTGTCAGGAATCATTGCCTCATATATCACATAGCTTCTAGCCATGAGCCTTCCGTCTACTCTTTATTGGGACTGTTCGTACCAAAGTATCGAGTTGCCTATCGCCACTCGGCAAATATCATCCCGCGACGAAACGATTGATTACCCGTGTCTGCTGTGGTTCAAAGCGACAAAGCAACAATTGGCCTCAATCTGACATCGTCATTCAGTCACAATATTGCATCAGGATTCATCAGGTATCTCGGGCCTCCGATGCTATCTTCAACTAGGCGAAACCTGCAGAATCCTTCAAGGACTGTATCTCGAATACGACCTCAAGCCTCTTGACATACATGCGTGGGATAAACGACATGTGCATCAGTCGTTGGTAACCCTTGTACACATCCCTGGCAATGAGACTTGGACATGAATCGTAGTCCTCAGAAGGTTGCCATCCCGTTCCTCCGCCGTATATGTCGCGTACTTGGCCCCCAATGGCGATGTGTACATGTCGTGTCCCTAATGTGTAGTTAAGGCACCGATTATCGTGGTTCCAAAGTGGGCACATCTTTCTGGGGTCCCCGAGAAGGGGAGGCTTAGCACTCCGGCATCAAACCCTTGGTGCACTGCAGAGTAAGCTGTCACACTGCATCCTATATCTTCGAAACCACTCGCCGACGGGCAGGCCTTTTGGAGCCCCACGTAGCTCAATATACCGCAGGCTACGATTGATATATGAGGGAGTTTCATATGCTGGCTAAATGCAATCGAAGATAAGCGACAACATTTGGAGGGATGAACAGGGATGCTCTGTACAAGGCAGGGATGAGGCAAAGGACCTCGGGCCGCCACCGGGTATCTTCTGCGGACCGCCTGTAACGATGTGGGCCGTATGTATGGCGTGAGATCTTTCTGCATTATCGGCACAGTCAGCTCACAGGGCTTTCTCATACATTGCTTCGTCTCAAATGCCGATACGACTTGACAGACTGAAGGAACGGAGATACGCGTCTGCACATCAACGGCGGGGCTAACCATCAGGTTGCAGTCAGAGTCCAAATGTTCTTCCACTGTGTTCCCAGTGCAACCATGCGCTTCGTCCTTGACTTCTAATGCAATAATCACAGGAAGGGTCTTCCTCAGAAGTCACTTGAGAGTCATTGGGGTGTCAAGGCTCGTGTTCGACTCTAGATATGTGAACCATAATATTCGTCTGGGTCCTCTCCCATCCTGAGAATTGCGCATTTTCAACAAGCTAGCATTCTGTTTTCAATAATGTCTTCCCGTGGTGAAAAAATCGAGTTCAAAACCATAGACGGCGTTATCCTTCGCGGAATACTCTATGTTGCCGAAGGACAAGCACCGGCAATTATTATGACACATGGCGTAAGTAGCTTAGGTTCATTCTTGCATCTTCATGCTCACATTTACTTTCAGTTCAACTGTGTCAAAGAGATGCTTTTACCAGAACTCGCGGAATGGTTCCAATCCTTGGGTTTCAACGCTATCATCTACGACCCTCGGAGCGTGGGTGACAGTGACGGCCTTCCCAGAAACCAAATTAGCCCGCTGCAACAGGCCGAAGATCTCTCGGGTGAGTCTCCATACCCACTGTTCCTGGTCCATGGCTCTGGTGCATCCCACATGTCAAACGTGTTGCATCGGCTGACAGCTACCATTCCCAGACATTGTAACGCATGTTGCAGCCCTACCTACTGTGGATTCTCGTCGTATCGTACTTTGGGGCATGTCATTCGGTGCGACTGTAAGCGCTGTGCAGCTGCTGTCGATCGTCGTGTTAAGGCTCTCGTGATGGTATGCCCAATCTTCAGCTTCTTCCAACCG
>JAIMZG010000657.1:0-12706 GCA_020466075.1 Colletotrichum coccodes
CCCCCCCCAAAAAAAATTGTCTTTTCTTGCTCTTCTTTCTTCGCCTGGTGCCATGACTGAAGTGTCGGTTCCGGGCTCGGCCTTGGAACAGGGGCCGATTCCCTTGCTTACCTAAGATGTGATAAGATTATTCCAGCCCCCTCTGATATCACCTTATCAACTCTGTTAGCAAGGGGGCCGTAAGGCGCTGATAAGACTGAGCCAAATCGATAAAGCATCTCCCAATCAATAGCCAATCAGTCGTCATGACTACTCGAGTTGCACTGGCACTTGAGTCTCCCCTCCAGGTGGGTGTTCCCCCGGCTTGGTGCGGCCAAGGCGGCCCCTTCCAAGGTGCTTTGTAGCTAGGTACCTCACCTCCCTACCTCATGTTCCAATCGCACTGCACGCGACGCATTTGAGATGCGCTAACCTCCCATCCGTAAAATCCAACGGGGCGGCGACTGTACCTGATTTTTCTTTGGTCAGTTGCGAGCTCGAGCCGGAGAACCAACTTCATAGCGCTGATCCAGACCTCACGACATTCACGCTGCGATTTGTCTGTAAAGACGTTCATTTTAAGACCTGCTGCAAACCTTTCCCGCAACCGCATCATTGGTAGCATTCAAACTTCTTCGAGCTAATAGTGGCAGCCAGTCGTGTTATCAACATCATATCTTGGTCTTGCGGCCATGCGCCTTTCTCACTTCGCGCACACCACCGTTCCTCCTCGTTCGATCCTTGCCGCTACGGTTCGATAAACCCCTACACATCATATTACTCGAGCTGGAAACCTCTATCCCGTTGCAGCGACTAGTTCGCGCTGAACAACCCGCCGGCATGTCAATCCCTCGAGAGAACGGGCACCATCGTGCCTCGTCGGTGTCGAGAAATGGCCACGCCCCGCTGTACCGACTCAACTCGAACCAGAGTAGCACAAGCATATTCGAAGAGGTGGAAATGGCTCATGATGAGGTTAGACCAGCCCGTAATATGTACCGTCACCAAGTACCCATCAATCCTGACCATAACTGCTCATAGCTGTTCTCCGGTCCCATAGCCGAAAGTCTCCCCACCAGTGTTTCTGCCTTCTCCCATCGCCGGCCTCGCGCGGACTCGACAACGAGTTTTGCATACTACCAAGACGAACCTGAACCCTCTGCAGCTTTGATCGACGATGAACGCCGAAGCATTTCCGACGTCGGCGACTTCACCTTTGGTGACGAGTATGAAAGCGACGTCGATCTCGAGAATGACAACGTGGTCAACGACTACGTGATCCAACACCGGCGTCTTCGACACACTCGAGGTCCTCGGTCCATGCCCGCCTTTTGCGCCGAGACAGCGCGACAACCAACAAGAGCATGGGTGGGGACCGTTTAAGTCAAAAGGTCTATATGGTGAATGAAGACCTTACTATCGCGATTGCTGGCTTCCGGACAAGCCGTCTGGGCTTTGCCGCTTATGCAGTACTCTGTCTTTGCACCCTTGGCCTCGTGTGGCTGCTACTAAGATGGTTTCCACGGTGGCAAGTGAGATTGTTGGGCAAACCATACTCCTTAGCCGAGTGTGACTGGGTGGTGGTTGAAGTAAGGCGCCGTTGCACTTGCTCAGTTGAGACGTTAACTAACCTGTATAGAATCAATGGGGAGAGTTTGTCGTGATGGACGTGGACAAGAAGTTGTACGGGAGGCCCATGTCAACCATTTTTGGCTCCAGTGAAAAGAGCTATGCGATGGATGACGATTACGATCCTATCATCACCGAACTGCGCATGCTGAATTATCGTTACGTCCGGCTGTACTTCAACCAACAGAAGGACAAGTTTGTTATGTTCAATGGATGGGTCGACCCGAACTGGACCGATCCCCGTGCGGTCCGCACTGGCATTGACAGTGACGAAAAGGGACTGCGGGAAGTTGTCTTTGGCAACAATCTCATCGACATCGAGCAAAAGTCAATACCGCAGTTGTTGGTAGATGAGGTAGGTAATCTTCCATCTCACAGTTTGGCTCACTGACTAACAATGTCCCAAGGTGTTTCATCCGTTTTACGTCTTTCAAATTGCTAGTCTGATCCTTTGGTCCCTTGATGAGTATTACTATTACGCCGTTGCCATCTTCTTGATGTCGTTTGGCAGTATCGCGACAACCCTCGTTGAAACCAGGGCAGTAAGTTGGAAACTATGCCTTTGAATATGTGGCTGGATGCTGATACGCCCAGACTATGAAACGACTTCGCGAGATTTCTCGCTTTGAGTGCGATGTGCGAGTTCTTCGAAACGGATTCTGTAAGAGTTGATACAACTGTTTCAAAGACTGACGACAACCACGCTAACAAGTGAAGGGCGATATGTGCCCTCCAGCGAGCTTGTGCCCGGCGACGTGTACGAAGTCAGCGATCCGAACTTGACCCAGTTCCCGAGTGATGGCCTACTTCTCAGCGGCGATTGCATTGTCAATGAGAGCATGCTCACAGGTAAACACCCAAATAACATTTCTGTTGCAATAAGTGACTCATGCTCAAAATTACTCATTAGGCGAATCGGTGCCTGTCTCGAAGACTCCGGCCACTGATGAAACCATGTACAATCTTGACTTGGCTGCGCCTACAGTCTCGCTCGAGATTGCCAAACACTTCCTCTTTTGTGGCACTAAGATTATCCGCGCCCGACGACCCCAGGAAGATCGAGACGGGGACGCTGTCGCCCTCGCACTTGTGGTCAGGACAGGATTTGGCACTACAAAGGGCTCTCTCGTCCGGTCCATGCTCTTCCCTAAACCCTCCGGCTTCAAGTTCTACAGGGACTCTTTTCGATACATCAGTGTCATGGCTCTAGTTGCTTTGCTTGGTTTTATCGCATCTTTCGTCAACTTCTTGCGTTTACACCTTGCCTGGCACCTCATCATTGTGCGCGCTTTGGATCTCATCACTATCGTGGTGCCGCCGGCGCTCCCTGCCACCCTTACTATTGGCACCAACTTTGCGCTCAGCCGGCTCAAAAAGAAGCAGATCTTCTGTATCAGCCCTCAACGTGTCAACGTGGGTGGTAAGCTTGATATTATGTGCTTCGACAAGACGGGCACCCTGACAGAAGATGGTCTGGATATTTTCGGCGTTCGGGTTGCCTCGCCGGCAACAGGCAAGTTCACAGATGTACTTACAGACCCGTCGTCTTTGGTACTTGACCAAGCCGGAGATTCAGCTCAAGCATCGAAACTCAACGCTGCCTTATTTACTATGGCAACTTGTCACTCATTGAGATCTGTCGATGACGAGCTGATGGGAGACCCGCTCGATCTGAAAATGTTCGAGTTCACGCGATGGTCCTTCGAGGAAGGCAAGCAAAGCCCTAACGAGGTAGACGATCAAGACCAGGGCAGCCTTTCGCCGTCGGTCGCCAGACCACCTGCTGAACATAGTGATCTACTACGCCGTACCAGCGTTCGGCGAGACCAATCGGTAGGCTGAGGACTCACCTTCAACAGACACATACTGACCTATGTAACTAGGCACCATTTGAGCTGGGGGTTCTTAGGTCTTTCGAGTTCGTTTCTCAGCTTCGAAGAGCCAGTGTCATCGTCCGACGATTTGGACAGCAAAGCGGAGACATCTACGTCAAGGGGGCCCCTGAATGTATGCGGGATATATGCCGAGAAGACAGCTGTACGTGAACCAGTGTTATTGAAGCGATTTCCTTCCGTCTTTAGCCTTCTTACTAATCTCTGCTTCGTGTCCAACTCAGTCCCTGTCGACTACGATGATCAGCTTGCCTACTACACACACAAGGGTTACCGTGTAATCGGCTGCGCCACTCGCCATATTCCCAAACTCAGCTGGGTGAAGGCGCAGAAGATGAAACGTCATGAGGCAGAATCAAACCTGGAGTTTACTGGTTTCATCATTTTCGAGAACAAGCTAAAGCCAACCACGGCTTCGGTATTGACTGAGCTCCTGGAGTCAAACATCAGCACAACCATGGTAACCGGCGACAATATCTTGACTGCCATCAGTGTGGCCCGCGAATGCAACTTGATCAACAGGACGGCTCACTGCTTTGTTCCAAGGTTTATGGAAGGTAAGTAGTATACTCAGCCAAATGGAGTCGTCTTCTAATGGTCGGTAGGCAATGCCGGTGACCCCAAGGCCCGGCTTCAATGGGAGAGTATTGACAATGGCGCGTTCCAGCTGAATGCAGACACACTACTGGTGAGTTGACAGGAAGTCTCCCAGTGTAGACGCACGAGCTGATCATCTTCTGCAGCCATTACCCCCTCCGGTTGACGTTGATGCGTCCCTGGCATACAACATTAACGATATCCGCAACTATTCATTGGCTGTTAGTGGCGAGGTTTTCCGGTGGATTGTGGATTTTGCGTCCCCCTTAGTCTTGCAGAGAGTAAGTCGTCATTTTGAAACCATACCCTAGTACCGTTCACTTACGGCCATAGATGCTTGTCCGCGGTCGAGTATTCGCGCGGATGTCACCAGACGAGAAACACGAGTTAGTTGAGAAGCTTCAGGGTATTGGATACTGCTGCGGATTTTGTGGCGATGGTGCGAACGACTGCGGCGCCCTCAAAGCGGCCGACGTCGGTATTTCGCTGTCGGAGGCGGAAGCCTCTGTTGCAGCCCCTTTTACGTCGCGTGTCTTTGACATTGGATGTGTCCCCCAGGTCATCCGGTAAGCTTGATAGTACCTCGTTCTAACAGCATGTGCTGACCTTGATCATAGTGAGGGACGCGCTGCGCTTGTGACGAGTTTCAGCTGCTTCAAATACATGAGCCTGTACTCGGCCATCCAATTCACGTCTGTCAGCTTCCTCTATGCGACGGCGTCCAATCTTGGCGACTTTCAGGTTAGATATTGTGCTTTACTGCAAGTGTGCGGCTGCTAACAGGGCCTTAGTTCCTTTTTATCGATCTACTGTTGATTCTGCCAATCGCTGTCTTTAGTAAGTCAATCCCACAAAGAGCTTTTCAAGGTTGCATACTAATGTGTTTGTCAAGTGAGCTGGGCCGGACCATTCCCTCTTCTGTCACGAAAACGGCCAACGGCAGACCTTGTTTCTCGCAAAGTGCTCATCCCATTGCTGGGTCAGATGGTCATCTGCATCCTGGTACAGGCGGTAGCCTACACCGCCGTGCGGGAACAACCATGGTAAACATCCGCCTACCCTGATACTACTGTCCATAGCTATATTTGCTTACATGAGACAGGTACATCCCGCCGCGAATCAACCATGATAAGTCAAATATCAAGAATTCAGAGAACACAGTCTTGTTCTTGGTGTCTTGCTTTGAATATATTTTAGCGGGCGTTGTACTGAATGCTGGCCCTCCCTTCAGAGAAAAGGCACTAAAGAACTGTCGGTGAAGCTGATTCCTCGAGGCCAACCAATTTACTAACTAGTACCAGGGCCGTTTATGACGACCATTGCGGCAACTCTACTGATTACGTTATACATGGTTCTTGGACCTGCACACTCAGTGAGACACCTCATGCAGCTTACCAAGACAAGCTGGGACTTTGAGATTTTTATGGTTTTATTGGGAGGCGTTTACCTGGCTACGGCGTGGACATCAGAAAAGTATATCTTTCAGAGACTGGCGCAGGCTGCGGGACACTTCAAGGAGCAGGTTTTGAAGAAACCTAAGCAAAGGAAGGAGTATAAAATTATCTTGGAGAACATGCAGATGTAAGATAACATACTCAAGCGGCCGCCACGGGACCACCATTGTCGAACTGGTCGGGCTTGTCAGAAAACTGATTAGACCAGAGATTCGGTATTGAATTAGCCATGTCCGCTGCCGCAGTTGCTAATGGGGGCCTTTATGATTTTCAAACACAAACCATTACCGTCAGCCAATTCAATGCAAACTGTCCCTGTTTCCCTTGACAATAAACCACGATAAGCAACATAGAGTAGCGAAAAGGAAAATGGACGTGTCATTGATGATCCACAAGGACCCGCATTCCGGTACCGAGGCTGCCTGAGCGGGTCGCCGCGGCTCCGAGTCGCCCGGTGTGATTCAAACTGCGACGTGCAGGCTGCCACCCCAACTACAGAATAGCACTGTTGAGTCTGCGAGCGAACAAGCTGTGTATTGGTCGAAGGCCCCGTTCTTGTGCCTGTTGATCTCCAGCCTGCTTCCTGTTTACTCTCGTCTTTGTACCAGCCAGCTTTATCGACTTACCCCGGTTAACTCATCCAACGTTGCTACCTTACACTCTCACATACTGTGTGCTCGGACACCCTACCGGTTTCGAAGTGCAGCACCATCCTCTATTCTCAGGCCTAGATCACGCAGGCGGGCAGGATAAGTACCGTCCGTGTAGCTACCAGGACGGACTCGAACACTGAGGTTCAATCTCATCAATTCTCGAGCTATTTGGCGTTTTACAGTCGACTTACACGCAGGATGAACATGGGTGAGTGCAATGTCCCGCCCCCGCCGGCAGCCTAGATAACACGGTCATCACCCGATGAGCCCAGGCTACATCTCTCTAACACCGTTACCCAGACTGGGTTCTTGACAGCGGCTACTTGCCTCATGCTATCATCAGGGTTGGCATCCGGCGGCAGCTCCAGGAGCGTCTCGGCTCGATCGCGAGTACGTCTCTCAGCCTCGATTACGAACGCAAGATGGCCTTTATCGAGAAGCTGCGCACCCAGCCCATCGCCATCGAGACCGCCACGGCCAACAAGCAGCACTATGAGGTCGGCACCGGCGTCCTCGCCGCCTGCCTGGGCCCCCGCATGAAGTATTCGTGCTGCCTGTACCCTAAGGGCGGCGAGACGCTGGCCCAGGCCGAAGTGGCCATGCTCCAGACCTACGTTGAAAAGGCCGAGTTGAAGAACGGCATGAGCATCCTGGATCTTGGGTCAGTTGTGTTGTCTCGTTTATTATCCATATTCATCTGATGTTGAAGAAGATGGAATCGTGCAGTTAAAACTAATTCGGCATTGACAGTTGTGGTTGGGGATCGGGTGCATTGTACTTTGCCGAGGTCCTCCCCAATTCAAAAGTCACGGCCTTTTCGAACTCCAAGACGCAAAAGGAGTATATTGACGCTAAGGCCAGGGAGAAGGGACTAACGAACCTCACGGTCATCACGGGTAATGTCGTTGACTACGAGTTCGAGCGCGAGTCCTTTGACCGAGTCGTTTCCATCGAGGTATGCGTCCTTCATCACTCACTCATTCTCGGTAGTTGAACTGGTTTTGATGTGACAAACAACAGCTGTTTGAGCACATGAAGAACTATGAGCTGCTCATGGCGAAGGTCGGACGGGCTCTGAAGCCTGGCGGCAAGCTGTTTGTTCACATCTTCGCCCACAAAACCACGCCGTATGACTAGTAAGTGATAGTTGCGATGTTCTCATCCTCCCATGGCAATTGCTGATTTTGCAAACTCAGCGAGGAGGGCTGGATGACGACGCACTTCTTCACCGGAGGCACCATGCCATCCACCGACCTGCTTCTTTTCTTCCAACGTGACGTCAAGATCCAGAAGCAGTGGTGGGTCAACGGACAGCATTACTCCAAGACATGCGAGGTATGTCTTCCCTTGTTTTCCTCCCAGGCTCCAGAGGGCTAGCAGCTGATAACTGGCATCACAGGACTGGTTGAGCAAGATGCTCGCGCACAAGAAGGAGATCTGGCCGCACCTGGTCGAGACGTACGGGGAGCAAGACGCCGGCGTATGGTACAACCGGTGGCAGATCTTCTACATGGCGTGTTCCGAGCTGTTCGCCTACCAGGGCGGAGACATCTGGGGCGTAGCACACTACTTGTTCGAAAAGCCCAGTAATTGAGCAAACGGACATAGAGTAGATCAAGCAACGGTCTGCGGTCGCTGTAGATTTATATTGTACCCATGACAGAACGGCCATTTCTCCTTCCCTGTGTACATACCCACCTGAAAGCTCTAGCGTAAGAGGCCCATCCTCGCCGCCATCACCGCTTTCTACACATATCACTGAATTTTCTGCCCAAAATTTTCCCTCTCTCGAAACGTCTGATTTAGTGGTCCCAAGGGTGCTTCCATCCCAACAATACGGGTCCTGCGTATATTCCATTAGTGTTTCTGTATACGTAACAGTCATCCCGGGCAAGGCATGGAACGCACCGTCCTTCTTCGCGCGGTACATCAGCTATAGAAGGTGCATCATGTCAGTTTATCTCAGGCTCTCGGGGTCGTCACGAAAGGTTAGACAGGA
The DNA here is from genome assembly GCA_020466075.1 of Colletotrichum coccodes. Classification (NCBI taxonomy): domain Eukaryota; kingdom Fungi; phylum Ascomycota; class Sordariomycetes; order Glomerellales; family Glomerellaceae; genus Colletotrichum; species Colletotrichum coccodes. The sequence goes on from JAIMZG010000657.1 coordinate 8,204, forward strand.
AGCAAAGGACGCACAAAGAACCACATGCCAGCGCCCAGAGCAGTCGCCGTGAAGCGGTAGATGCCGGGGACGTGAGGCGTCGGGGGTTTAGGGCCGGGATACATAATGACGGTGGTGGTTTCGCCGGGGCGCGTTTCCTCAGAGGGGACAAAGCTTCGGGTAGTGGGAGAAGGAGGTTTCCTGCAATTGCAATTATCAGCGGCCCGTTCAGAAGCCCAATTGGTTCGGACTGAGTCGATTGACGGACCTGGAGCGTCGCCTCGTCCTCTAGGCGCTCGTGACTTCGGTGGCAGGGGGCGTCGAGAAGCTCAGTTGTGATGGAAATGCCGGGCAACAGAGTGATGAAGCGTCGTTTGGAGCAACAGGGTGGAAAGCGTGTTTGAGCCTTGGATGCTTAAGTAAGTCGGTCTGAGCCAGACGGAGCGCAGCGCTGGGCCAATGGCGGAAGGTACATTTGAAGGCGTCCCTGCCTCCGGTACTACAGTTAGATACGTACCCCGATTCTGCTTACTAGTGGGGGGCGCTCTCTGTGACTTTCCAGTCCAAAGCCACTGGCGACCCCTGGAGCGGGGCGGATACAGATCTCGCTTTCACTGATCATCCGCACCTTTACCGCAGTACAAAGGTTTGTCCCCTTGGCACCAGTTAGCGGCGTCAGCGGTCCAAAACGTCGCTTCCACGACGTTGACTCTTCCGATAAGTACCCCCCAATTTGTTATCGCGACGTTTTTGGTGACACCTATCCCATCACCACCTATCCCTACATAACTACATACACACGCCTTCTTTGAGTCTTCGGCCAGCGACTTTCAACTAAATAACAGTTGATAGTGTTTATCCTCCTGCACGCTCGAGGGACTTACCCGACTCGTACATTCACCGTTTCATAATCGCCTGTTCCCCACCATACCATCTTCTTCATCTGCTCATCTCAGGCATCTGGCATTCAAACGTGAACAGCCGGTCATTTTCCTAAGGGTCCTTCAACCACCCTTTGTCCATCATGGCAACTCCAAAATTCAACTCGAAGTCGCCCACGATACGACGCATATGTAAGAACTCTCTTCAGTCCCTCCTCCCCTCCGATGCCTGGCTAATCCGTCGATCAAACCAGTACGTGAAGCCCAAGAACTCACTAGCTCTCCATCACCAGATTACACAGCCACCCCGCTTGAATCAGACCTATTCGAATGGCACTTCACATTCCGAGGACCCCCCAACTCTTCCTACGGCGAAGGCATCTATCACGGCCGCATTGTGTTGCCGCCCACCTACCCCCTCCGCCCGCCAAGCTTCCGCTTCCTGACCCCAAGCGGCCGATTCGAGACGAACCGCGAGATCTGTCTGAGTATTAGCGGCCACCACGAGGAGACATGGCAGCCTGCCTGGGGCGTGAGGACAGCTCTCGTTGCGTACGTTCCCCTTGCACTTGGCTTAACTCCGAATGGCGCCCCCTGACTTACAAACAACAGGCTGCGCAGTTTCATGGAGACGGATCCCAGAGGCCAACTAGGCGGCCTCGAGACGAGTGATGCCGTACGAAAGCGCCACGCCACAGCATCGCACGCATTTAAGTGCCCGACATGCGCAAAGACCAACCTCGAAATCATCCAAGAGTGCGAAGAGGCAGCCAAAGCCAACGCCGACTCCTCCGAGCCTACAACCGAAGTCGAAATTCCATCCGAACTGAAGCTGGGCTACAAAGACGAGATGACTAAGGTTACCGGCCCAGATGGGAACAAGGCGGCGATCGCGGCGGCGGCGGCACCAGGGACTCCGACACCAAAGACTGAGACGTTGGACACAGAAAGCGCCGAGCTGGCAGAGGGTTTCGTTTGTACGGCGCCCGAGACGAGCACAACGGTCACGAGCGCGGCGCCCACATTACAACCTCCGGCGGTGGTTTCGGCCGCATACCCTTCTGCTCGTCCAAGGCAGGGGGTCCCGGCGCCTACGAGGACAGTATCGTTGCCTCCGGCTCCGAATGTTAGTGTGCGGCAGCAAGCTCTTCCAGCTGCCCGTGCGTACGACGAAGGTATACCGCTCTGGGTTGACCGGGCCATTGTTGTTCTCGTCGTGCTTCTTCTGGCCATGATTCTTAAAGTCCTGCTGGATTTGTAGAGTGAGTTAGTTTTTTTTTTGCGGGGGGATTGGTTTTTTTCTTCTCTCTCGATATCATGGGATCCGGGCCCCCTACTCGAACCAAAGTCCGACGGACCATTTGGAGTTTGATTTTTATTGCTGGCGTCTGGTCAAGGTTATTCGACATTGTCACTTGCTTCATATTTGTGGACATTCAAGGTTCAGATACTCTTAGATGTTGATTCATTGTCACAAAGGCCACCATGCCAAACACCCGTCTGCACAACGTTCGGGAAAGTTGTTCGTAGCACTCATTTGGCGATGAACACTCACAATGGTGTCTCCTGATCCTCGGTTCGTGTCTCTCTCTATCGACTATGCTACGCAGTAATGCTTCGCTGCCTCCCAATAAGCAGCCACCACCACTCGTCAACTGTACAGCTCGCCCCGTGAGCCATCCCCTTTAATACACCATTGCGTCTTCCCCAGTCGAAAACCATCTGTACCTCAAACTCCTGCAAGTATGGCCTGAGCACAGCGCAGACGGAGAAAACATCCAGAGGGCCCCGTGTCGCGATGACGAACGCAACCGCACCAAGAACCTGTGACCAACGGTCGACGTCCATTTCCCCAAAGAAGTCGGACCACAGTGGTATCGCCCGGTTGTGGTTCTCCCTCGGCGGCTTGTCGCTCTTGGCCTGCTGGAGGATGTCTAATTCCTCGTCGTAGGTGTACGTCTCTGTTGGCGCGATCTCCAGGCCAAAGTTGTAGTACGACTTGGGGTACTTTCTGCTTTCGTAGTTGCCGGGGTCGAATCCAAGTGGGATGCTCGGGACATCCACCGTGGTAACGACGACTCTCTCGTTGGCCTGTAGGTTCATCATGGCCATGACCTCACCGTCTTTCAACACGTATGGAATGCGGACCCTCTCACCACGTCGGAAGCTCCCGTCAAGTTGGGACTTGAATCTGGCGGCATCAATGAATTTGACCTCATGAGTCCACTTCATAAACCTCGGCAGGAACGTCTCTGTGAGACGGTATGGTCGGCCCTCGAGGCCTTGAGCTTACTGTCCGTGATCACACCTTGACCTTGTAAGGTCTCGACCGCCTGTTCAAGCAGGGATTGGATACGCTCCTCGTCCCCGCCCCCTATGCTCGCCATTTTCTTTCTAATGTCCTGTGGCGCGTATTTATCGCGGTGTGTATAGCAGAGAGACCGGAGCCATGACATGGCGGTCACGAGGTCGTCGGTGTCTAATTTTGACGTCAAGCTCTTGTCCTTATCCTTGTCCTTGTCCACGAGAGACGTCGCTGGACGGGATGTTGCGGCCTCGAATCGGTTGAAGACGGACATCTGGAAGTTGTAATAGTCGTCGCGCCAGTTGGTGACGTCCGTCCATGCCGACCCGAGAGAGTAACCACGTTCAAGAGCAGTCTTGCTGACAGGCAGTTCCTGCGAGTCCTCGATCAGACCGGCGGTCCACTTGATCAGGCGAGGCCAGTCGTAGTCAACGTAATCATCAAAGTCGATGGGCGGAAACTCGTTCTTCTCGTAGGCGGAGATGAACTGGATCTGAAATCGCTCCGTAAGCTGATTAATAAAGGCCCCCCGGTCCTTTCGAGCCTTCGACCAGAATCGCCTCATAGCGCTGAGTGCCATGTGAGGGAACAAGGTCATCATTAAACCCCATTCAATGATTCGATCGGCGCCACCCAACAGTGTCCTTGTGACAACAAATGCCGCTATCAAGATGGTCTCGTTCGTCTCATCCAGCCCGGCATTGTGTCTAGACATGTCTCTCAGCCCGATATCCCTGGGAAGAGGTATAAGCGTTCTGATCTTCAGATCAATACCGACGACAAGCTCCTTTGGTTCGGTTGCGAGCTTGTTCTGTCGCCGTTTTCGCCTCCTTTGCCGACCAAGTTCACCACCCCAGAGATGATCGGTTGCAGTGGTTGCTTGTTCTGATATTTGTATGTCAAATAGGGCAGATGGGCTGAGTTGATTAGCCGGATCCCACTCAAGTGGTGGGTTTTCCCATTCGCTCGGAAGATCATCAACGCCGTGGTTAATGAAGATGTGATCCGGGGCAATCGACTCGGCCAGCAGCAGCTTCATTCCTTCTGTAGACAATTCCCAGTCGAAACATGCGTCGACCTGATCGGCGAACTCGAAGTATTGACTACTGCTTGGAAATTTGGTCCTGGGCCTATTACGCCACTTGATCATCCCAGCCAAGTTTTGCGGCAGGTTCTGTCTCAGGAACCATCGAGAATCCGGCATCCAGCCACTAATCGTCAGGCTGCGATGATTCGTCTCGAAGAAGTCGTTGCCATGTGCTGGCCAGGTGCCATCCTTACCCGCGATCACGCTGCGTCGGCGAATGTGACGTTGTACTCGCGGGCGATATTGCTTTT
>JAIMZG010000658.1:0-17944 GCA_020466075.1 Colletotrichum coccodes
AGATGCCCCCCATCATTCTGAAAGACCCATTGAGGAACTTTTTTGGAAGCTGTTAAGACCGCAAGACTCGCTCCATCCACCCATGTCCGAGGCCGTGGAACATCCTTGGAAGCTTGCTATTGGGTGGACGGCAACGGCGGTGATCATTTCCTCTTGACATGGATATCCGCTCATTTATACTACCGACATGTCGAAGAGAAAAGTGGCGTGTTGTCAAAACGGCTTGAGAGTTGGATTCAAGCACCAAAAGATGGTGATACCGAGGGCCAGTTACTTCCACCCCGTTGTCGGGCCCACATAAGCTCGATTAAAATAAATGGTGAATAGATAATAATAGACGCACTGGGCCAGCAATTTTCCCTGCGAGCAGATTTGGCCGATTCAGCCGGAATCAGCATCGCATGACTAGAAAAAAAAAAAAAAAAAAAACCCCTAGATACTCCGCGCCAACAAATGTGATGCTACAAGAGTGTGCTGTCCCTTGAAATTCAAGCCCATGCCACGCGACCTCGTTGGCCACCCGTGAACTCTTTGGTTGAGTTTGTGGGAAAAAGAAAAAGCGCTCCATGATGTTCGGATGCGATGACGTAAAAGATAGGAACCGGTCCGAAGGCCGTCCCCTGGAGGGACTACTGCCGCAATTTGCTTGCTTCGTGACCTGAATCGAGTTTGTCTATACCTGACGACTAAAGTTAAGGGTATCTGGAAAATCCCATCCCCGTTTCCTCATCTCAACAGCTCTTTGCTCCATCGTTACTAAACCGCACAAATTGTCTTGCCATGTTCTCACGACTGTCTCCTCAAAGTGATGCCGCTTCCGGGGTTTCGATTTGCTGATATCATGGCTCGGTCGGTTTGCCGTCCCTTCCGAGCTTCCTCTTGCCTTCGGCCCTCGCGTGATTCAAATGCTTCATCACATACTCGTATGTCAGCATCGTCACCGTTGCAGCCGGCACCGCTCGCATCATGTTAGTGCCCATGCCAGCGTAGAAGGCCCTCCATCCCTCCTCTTTGAGGATCGTCCGGAAGGTGCTGACTACGCCTCGATACTTTGGTATTAACGCCTGCTGCTGCTTGGTGTCCCCTCCCGGCACGGGTGGAGGAACCTTCATTCCCAGACCCTGAAGGTATTCGGCCCCTCCACAGGTTTTCTTTGCGTCTGTAGCCTCGTGCGGATGACCTCGTGGGGATACGTGGCGCTGCTCGCCATGATCTTCGACAATATCGAAGCGCCCAGCACCCCCATCCACTGCGATTCTCCCGAGTCGCCCTGAGTCGGCTCTCCCATGCCCTGCCCGGTAAACTTCGTCTTCAGGTATTCGTACGCGGGAAATTGGACTGCTACATGCGTGAGTCCCAGCAAAGCCGGAGTGAGACCAGAATAGAACGATAGAACACCCTCTGATGTATACATCTTCCGTGCGGCATCCACTGTTGAACGATAATGCCACGAGCTGTGCATTGTCGGTCTGGAAGTCGGGGTGTTGCCTGATCTCGGGAACTGCGAGTAGTGCTTGCCCGGGTCGTGGGCAACACTCTGCGACATCAAGCGGGTCTTGATGACCCAGATCGGATTCGTGACTACGGTGCTACTGGCACCGGCTATGATAGATGACCAAAAGTTGATCAACACCGTGTTCTCTGCAGTCCGAGTCAGCGCATCATCCCCCTCAATAGCCCAACTCTTAGCCTGCAGTTTCAACATACCATGGCGGTGCTTCAACCAGTCCTTGCTTTTATTGTAGACAGTGAACCACACAGCCCAGGTGGGCAAATAACCCAGTACTATCGGGCCGAGTCCCCTGTACATGCCGCGTATGCCCTCTTCTTTCCATATCACGCGGGCAGTGCCCAACAGGCCGTTGTAGAGCTTCGGGTGTCCAACATGTCTGCCTTTTTCGACAGGGTTGAAGCCACCCTGCGCTTGCAGCTTGGTCTTTATGACGTCAAGGGGGCACGTAACAACGCCTGAGGTGAAGCCTCCCACGGCACCAGAAAGGGCGTTGAACTGGGCGTCGGAGGCGCCGGCGGCCCACCGCTCGAAGGCAGTAATCGTCTCGTTTACGGGCATCGCAGCAGCGGCTTTCTCTATGGTAGCCAACGCCGCGCGACCCGGGGCCGGGGCTGGGAAAGCTCTCGAACTGCTGTAGTTGGGATATGTCGAGGTCGGGTACGGCCCATATTCTTCTTCTTGAGAGTGCGATGCGCCTCGTTGAGGATCGTGGTGTTCGTCGTGAGACATCCCCTCTCACTGTTGAGCTCGGCCGGGGTTCAGAATGCGGAGGTTAGGCGAATTCGATACTGGATCAAGCAAAGAAAGTGCGGCGATGTTCCGGTGTTTGCGGCTATCGGGGGCGGCAGCGTGCAAAACGTTATATGGGCTTTCGGGGTGCCTCTTCATTCGAAGCTGGTGTTGTATTTTTGCTCAGATTCGTGCTGCGTCGTCGATGATTTGTGTTTCTCTCTGTATGCACCTGTCGTGCACCTCTCAGTCAGATAGATGCTGGACCTTCCCAAGTGTCCCGGTATGCGGGGAACGCTCCCACGCCGCCGTGACACTGAGCGACTAGCGGTTATCGCAGCCCATTGGCCTTGCGGGGGACAGGATATCTAGCGCGGAGAGGCGAAAACGGATTCGGTGGGCAAGGCGCTCCCGAGCATACGGAATTGGGAAGTGAGGGGTGAGAGAGGAGGACGGCGGAGGAGAAAGAAATGACGAGAGGAGGTGGTGGTCGGTCCGGTAAGGGCGCAGACGGGGGAGTTGGAGATGGGATATTGCGAAAAAGCGCCGAGGTGGAGCGGGACGGAGCACGAGAGCAAAATGATGCGAGCCGTCGGCTGTCTCGTTTGGCAGGAGTGCCCACGTCCCGGGTGCCCTTCAAGTGGAGGCAGGAGTGATCCAATGGGCTGGAACGAAGGAGGAGCACTGGATGAAAGGCGCCAGAGCAGGTGCGATTGCCGCTAAAGGGACCTGCGCGATGACGCTGTGGGGGGCAGGTGTTTTATTTCCGAACCACTGCCCAGTGTGTCCAGGTGTTGGTGTGCTGAGACCGCCGAAAACTGTTCTCCTCCGGTGTTGGCTCAGGACCCGGCAGCTGCCGAAAGTGCCAATACTTGTTTGCAGCTCTCACAGGTCAGCAAGTGTGAGGTGACGCAGGATTGACTGTATATTAACAGGCAGCCATATAGGATAACGGAGGTCACAGGAAATGTATATTATGTAATGTTCGAGGTGTGTAGACTCTCTCATCTGAAGAGATGCAACTGTGCTCTAGAAAATGCCGAGTGTCGAACCAACACCTGTAACCTATGAATCGTAACTCCGAATGCCCTGGAGGGGGTTGGAAAAGTTACAAACTTCCGACCGAAAATGAGCTCCACCTCCGCCGGTTCTTTGCGGCTTTGCCAGCACCACAAAAAATATGATGTTCAACAGGGCCTGTAATGCTATCACGGAAGAGCATCCCGTTGGTAGGTCCTATTACCTCATCGATGCCCCAAGCCCAATCACCCAATCTGCTTTATGATGGTACATGGCCCGTGCTTATCGGAATACCCTGCACCAGCCACATGAAGGGTTGGGCCACATTTGGCAAAGTTTCTGTGGCTTGTACCGGAATCTCGAGGGAGATCACATGACCCAGCATCCCGAATCTTTGCGCCTGTCCGGGATGCTCCACGATTTTCCTAGAGAGTCCAGTCCCAACCTCAGGCGATCCGCAAAACCGTACTCCGAGGCATTATATCGAAACCTCTCCTCTCCCGCGTCCACCACCCACCACCAGCCGCCACAATGACCTCGCTCATCTCGAAGCAGATCGCCGATGGCATCCTCGCCCGCCCCTTTCTGAAGAGCCTCTTCGTCCCCTTCTCCACTGGTACGCCAACGCCGCCGGCCACCGCAAGCTCGGCTTGAGGTAAGCAATTCGACGACATCCTGTGCAACAATGGGCCACCGACCGAATCAACGATGACTGATTGTCACTCTTTTCCCCGCCTGCAGATTCGACGATCTCATCGAGGAGGAGACCGATATCGTTCAGAAGGCCCTCAAGCGCCTGTCCCCCAAGGAGTCTTACGACCGCGTCTTCCGTATCCGCCGCGCCGTCCAGCTCTCCTACCAGCACAAACTCCTGCCCAAGAACGAGTGGACTAAGTCTGAGGAGGTGCGCATCCCGAATGTCAGAAACAAGAAACGAAGCAGAGGACTGACCCCTCGATCTTTAGGACTACCCCTACCTCGAACCCATTATCAAGCAGATCCAGGCCGAGGAGGCCGAGAAGCTGGCCTCGAGGCTATGGAGGTCCAGAAGAAGCACCACTAAACGACTCTCTGGTGGGGGATACGTTTGCCATGGAGGAGCGACGCCGCGCGCACGATGCTGTAAAGTATTAAGAACGAAGGGAACCGCCTGGCCGGGCGCGCGACAGAAATTTAGACCAGGGGCGGTAGAACCAAGGCCAGGCGGTTTGTGTACCTTATGTATAGACCTCGGGGGAGGGTTCTTGTCTGTCAATTGGAACTCCCTGCTACAGATACAGGTTCCGCTGCGCCCGAATAGCACCAATTGACGACTCTTTAGTTTGGCGTTTGGCTATCTACAGTATTACGGCCCTCGCCCCCCATGGCCCGGGTTCGCGAGCTAGCTGACATTATGCGCCCTCTGACTGGTTGAAAATTCCAGACCCACCACACTTTGAGCAACATCATGAGTATCGGCCAGTCATCGATGGCGATGACGAGGTTGCGAATTCACCACTGAGGCATTATTCAACTTCAATTGATTCTGATCCTCATCACGAATGAAATCTGGTGGCTGAAATTCGCTTGTAACTGATAATGTTATCTAACTGGCATTGAGTGGTCTTTCATGCTTATGCTACAACGCATTCAAAACATGTGCTTCACCAACTTCAAGTCGGCTTTAGATACCCGTCTCGACCCGAGGAGGTACTAATGTGTGATCCGTCCCATGCTTGGTTTTCCTCGCAGGCCTCATCGTATGACATAGACTTCGTATAATGACAACATGCATGGACTGGGGACAGGAGACGATGTATTGGTTTAGTCGAGCAGTCTACAAAGACTCGAGGTGGCAAGCTGATGAGCATCGGGACCTACATTTCATCTTATAGTAAAACTGCTGCTTGGAGCGTGCATGGTCGCAAAAGAGTGCCACAACTCGACTACAATGTTCATGTAGTAGATTTACTGTCAACTACTCCTCTATCTGTTGATTGCTTTTCATGTTTTACTTTGTTTTATTTTGTCAGAATTATTACAGACGACAAAGCTCGGAAGTTAATCAACCGTAACCGTCTTTGCTCTTGTCAAGGGTCTTTCTTCTGTTCCATGACGACAGGCTTTAGCCAGCAAACTTTATTTCCTGAGAAGACCAGACTGTAAACTCCAGCTCTCTGGCGGTGTGTGTTTGTCTGCACTATCCTTCCGCTCCCAGCTACAGTTACGGCTATCTCATAGTTGTATTTTTGTCACCTTGAACAAGCAAGTACAAGGAGCCACGGTTCACGTACAGAAGGGGTTTTCTCTCCAGAAACCTACAAAGAGAAAACCCCCATGAATCTCACCAGGCTCTCTTCCAATGGTTGGGCACCGTATTGCTTCACCTATGAAAACAGCCATGAGGGTCACGCTCAGGTTTCCACAAGTGACCTACACCTCTGATAGGATCTAGACTTCTGGATATACGGCAGAGATAACCATGGTTTCAAACGAGCCCCAGAGGAAACCAGCCGTCCTATTCCAGTCCACAAAGGACTGCGCCAAGTGCTTACCATATATGTCTATTCGACCAACATATCCAGGTCATACTCAAACGCCTCAGGGGCAAGCCTAATGGCTCGAGACGTGCGATAGAGATGTTAATGCTCTTCATCGAATCTTAGGGCGCGTATATCATGATCATTGTAGTGGAAGACGAACCCGAGGACGTATATGGGACATGTATCTCCCGAGAAAGCTCAAACTGTAACCAATGCATGCCAGTCAGTCCTGTTTCTTCCCAGTACCTGCGATCGAAAGACGCGTGCCACAGCTCTGAACCCAAAAGTCCATTTCCAAAACCTTGAACTCAGACAGTGAAGATCATCTTGAGGCTTCTGGTGGCATGTATATGATGGTTCACAGTCACGTCCACGCACATATGCAAGCGCCCTTTTGTAAACAACCCTGTGCGGAACGAAAAGTACGGAAGTAGAAGAGATACTTAGCAACGGTCCATGTTTCTAAATATCATGACATAAAACTAAAGCAATTTTCTTTGACGGGTACACACATCCGAAATGTCAGGATGGCATCAACTACGTACGGTTACCAGGCCGCCTCAGCTGCTAGTAAAGCTGGTGGCGGGTTGTGAGATGAAATACACCCAGTGCGCGACGCCTTTGCATACATGCCTAATGGTAGGTAAAGAAACGAGAAGGATGGCCAGCAACAACCCACTTAACGAGAAGAGGGCATTCGGTTTGTTGAAACTTTCTCCATGGCCAGATCGACATGGTGAGGCGCAGGATCTCACAACAGGCACACCAGCTAGACCTTTACATGCCTCAGCCACAGGGTCTTGGCGACAATGGCTGGAGATCTAGTGCATGTCATCCATCGACAACTTGTATCACCATCGTACATATCATCATACTTCACCGAGGGACCGCAATCTACTGGCAGTCAGGCCGTGAGTCCGCTCCTTGGCGCTTAACAATACTTCTCTTGATCATGTTGCCACTCCATTCAGTTCATCTGGAACCAGTCCACTACAGGTCTGACTCGATCTCCATCTCGCTGGTCTACTCACAGGCAATTTCGCCCAGCTGTCCTTGCATATGGCATGCCTCAGCTACACAAGTAATGTAAATCGAGGCCCCACTTCACCATTGTGTTTCCCACCCCATCATCAAGTTCGGGAGTCAAACAGAGTAGCCTCCCAAGAACAGAAGGCCGAACACCTCTGTAGCCTAAGAAGCCTACACGTGATGATCCGGGGATTGACGGACCGAAATTCAACTCAGCCAGCCGAGCTTTTCCACGACATTTTGACACTTAGAGCACTCTCAAACGTCATGCAGTCCCAACTCAAGTCAATCTTCATCGTGGTGGATCACACGGGACCAGCCGGTGCCAGTTTCGACACAGCACAGCTGAAGGACTGATGGTTGGAGACAAATCAAAATGTATAAATTACGCCTCCTTAAACTCCCGAGTTTCCTCATACCCTAGATATCACATTCATACGTCGGGAGAAAACTTCACCAAGCAAGCATACTCCCCGTGCAGCCGCTGCTCTCATCAACATCCCAAAATCCCAGGCCGTATAGAGGGATCCCCTTCCTATGACGGGCGATACCTTTCTCCCTCCCATGCTAATAGGTGATATAACCAAGTCTATTATTACAGCGACACATGTTCCCATGTGGTATGGATCGCCTGATCTGACAAAGAGCACTCGTCTTGGTTCCGCCGGGTTTGCGTTTCCTGACCATCCCCGTCAAGTAGTCGAAATCGAGCCAGTGAGAGGATGGGTTTCGTTAAATATATCTATAAGTGACGAAAAGCCCAACTTTCGAGGTGCCAAGGAAGCCGAGGCCGGTGACTGAGGCGTTAAGCCTTCTGCTGATCATCTGTAGCCCAAAAAGCTTCTAGGCTAGCACACGAAACTGCTTCTCCTCGTGAAACGCTCCCAGGTACCGTGTGTGTGTATCGTTACGTGGTCATACAGTGCTGTGTTCCGTCAGCCGCGTCCCGCGGATGAGTCGGAAGAAATTGTCGTACAATCGAAAGAAAAAGGCCAAAAACGCAGTCACGGATGGGATCATGCGTTTCCAGGCTTCTCCTCGGTATCAATGTGCCAAACGACGTAGTTGGGCAGACCGACAACACGGTAGCCGGCACGCCTGGCCATCTTGGCGAAGCCTTCTGTCTCGGCCTGGTTCTCGAAGGCGTAGCACGGGAAGTTGATCCCTGAAAATGTTAGAAAGGGTTCAGTTCGTGAAAGGAGGGATACCAACCTGATCTGTGAACGTCGCCCTTCACGAGAATGTTGACGCCGCCAATGCCATCGAGGTCGAGCTCCTCGTCCTTATTGTTGCGCCAGTCACCCTCCTTGGCCATGTATCTGCGGCCGGTGTCGTATTCCTTGTAGCCTGGTTCTTCGTAAGCATGTGTTTTGATGTTAGTGGCAATTGCTTCATACCTTCGGCGAGGACGACGTCCTTGTCCAAGCTGGCTGCCAGTCTGCGGCCCTTGTCGGACTCAACCCAGGAGTTGTAGTCGAAGCGTCCCTCAATATCGCGCCCATCGCGGTAGCGATGGAACCAAATGTCTGTCAGACTGTCAGCATCATCCACTTTTTAATCAGGCGGCATATGGACTCACTAGGCACGAGGATATCGGTGTCGTGAGCAATGAAGTCCTCAAGAATCTTCTTGGGACTGTCTACAATGTCGACGTCGCGCCAGTACACCCAAGAGTGCTCGGGCTTCATGGCGGCAGAAAGCAGGTAGTTGCGGGCGCGGCCCATAGCCTTTCGTCGGGGGCCTTGCGCCTTGAACGAATGACGCTCCTCAACGCTCTGGCTAAGCTCGAAACCGAAGTCCTTCTCGACAACCATGGCGCTGTTGAAGGGAATCTTGTCAGGGCGGCGCTGAATGCGGTTCAGCTCGGAAGCGAGCACGGCAAGAGTATCATCCTTGGAGTCGCCGACGAGGAAGGCAAGGTCGATGAGGTGGTGAGGGTAGGTCAGCTCGGCGATCAACTCGAAGTACTTGGACAGGTAAGGGGCGGCATCCTTGAGGGGAGTGAGGATCAGGACGCGCTCCTCGTTGGTGACGGCCTTGCGCGTCGACTTGATGGGATTAAGGTTGACGTGCTGGATCGAGGTGTGGTTGATTTCTAGGGGTTCATGGTGGTTGAAGATAACGGGGGTCTGGAGGTGACCGGCCCACGAAGCTTGCTCATTGAGCGACATCTCCATGGGGGGCTTCGCGGGGCCCCAGCAATAGAAGCTGTGCGGCGTTGCATGTTAGCAAATCTGTTTTGTCTGCAACAGGCGCTCGCATCGTTGTCAAAGATATCGCGCGCCCCCAGGAGCGCCAGTCGTCAAGGTCACCGATAACATACCTCTGCATTTCGGAAGCCGACGAACGAATACCGCGCCATAGTAGCAGGACGAAGCCGACGAGGGCAACGAGGAGGAGGAAGCGAGTTCTGGTCAGGAAGGCCCATATCGCTCTGGTGGGAGGTAGCCTGGACTGGGCAGACTTCCAGTTGATTCCGCCTTTGGGGAGAAGCATGGCTCCTGTTGAATGGGTGGGTGGTCTGGGACACCACCCTAAAACACGTCTTTACAAAGAAAAGTGAACCTCGGGGGTGTATTCCGACACGACAGGCGTCCAAAGTCGGATTGTCGCAGACGTGACGGCGCCGTTGGATGTCGTCGTTTTTCGTCGTCGGTGTCGTAGCTTGCTGCGCGTAGTGCTGGAGGGCGGCGGCCGGGTCGAGGTGAGAGGTCGCGGGCGAGGAGGGAAGTCGGGTAACACGAATCTCCCTAGAACAAGGTCGAGTTTAGTAAATTGGGGTCGGAGAAGGGAGGTGACTGATTGGGGCGATTTCGTGTCGTCCGATAGATAGTAGTCGTGGCAGTACACTGTCCTCAGAAGGGGGTGGGCCAAGGTTGGCGAAGGCCAAGTCTCCGGGTTGAATTGATAAGGGTTAAGAGACCAAAAGGTAGGTGGGAAGGGACGTCAGTGGTTCCACGGTTCTTGCGGGTGTGCGGTCGCAAGATCTTGGACAACGGCTTTTGATCGTCTTTCAGCCTCGTCGTGCCTTGAAAGAGGATGATGGTTTCGGCCAGAGTTTTTGTCCAAGGCAAGAACAGGAACGAGGGACGTTTGGGTAAGCCCGGGCAGGAAGGGGAAGGAAGGAATTGAGAGAAAGGAGCTACGCCAAAAAGGGCCCCGAAAAAAAGGGTCGACCAGGAGGAGAATGACTGGTGGGAGAGAGACACTTGGATAGGATAGGCTAAGGCAAGTCAAGGTAAGGCAGTCTTGGTTGGTGGTAGGAGGCAAGGTACATACAAGTACGCGTTAGACGCAGCGGGTTGGCACACACGGATTACAGACTACAGATTACGGATTACGGATTACAGGGCACAGGACATAGGACTCACGGGGCACAGGGACTGAGACTGTGACACCCGTCAACACCTCCAGTAGTTCAATCAGTTGCAAGATACGCCTCCAGCTCTGGAGAAGGCAACTTGATCAGAACCACGGAACTCGTGTCCAGCCCAGTGAGGCACTTTGGTGACCCTGGAACGAACAGTTGCAAAGAAGGTGCAACCCCGTGGTTCGGGGGTGGCAGAGTACGAAGAATGAGCCAATGGCACGGCGTCAAAAAGTTTAATCGGGTTAGCAAAGTACCTTCTTGTACCGATTGCTCTCAGCACGCGAGATTGCCGGACCTGCCAAGCGCTTCTGGACTCAGGAGAGACTGTGCCGCAACCTGAGGGTACCTGTCCTCTTTTTTCTTTCCATTTCTGAGGTGCTTCACCACGACATTCAATTACACGACATTTCTCTCTTCCCATCTTTCCGGGATTAACAGACGGGGACATCGTTGGAACGCTGCGCCCCTTTTCCACCTCTACTATCAGTTTGCAATGGACGCATCAAGGATAAAATGCACTGAGCAGCAAATGGGAACCACTTGAACGACACAACCGTCCGCCAAGGCCTGGTTATCTTGTGGAAAGCAGAAGCACCTGCAAGGCCTACCCCCCAGTAGCCTCCAGGGGAGCAGCCGAGGCGCGCCCACGAATTGAGCACCCGAGGAATCTCCATCTCGCTCCGGCACCTGGAGGATCCCTCCATTCGCTCTCCAAGAACCCTCAACAGCCAGTTGTCCTCGAGGCTGCCAAGCAGCCAGACAGTAATCGGCATATGCGACGTCTGTATGCTAACACCATTGCCCTGGCTCGACGACAGTCATCTTCAGGTCTGTACCAAGACTTCGGTTCCTCTTGTTATTTATTGATGGACTGGCGCGGATGGCACGCAGCTCCACCCTTGCTTGCCCAATATCCGATGTAACAGCACCACATACCATCGCAGGTAGCGACTGGCCTGGACGATTGGCTGGGCTGGGACCGTTGTCGTTGCCCTCATCTTAGTTTGTCCAAACGTTTATTGCGCCCGTGGTCCGGCACCGTCAACTCGATCGAAGAAAAAGGACGTTCAAGCTCTTCGTGCAGCGGCACTACTGTACACCGACCAAGACATTCCATCCACAAAACAATGACCTAATGAATTCCAGCCAACTTCGCCGGGCGGAGTCTCAGACACAGCATGGGGCAGAGAGTCGACAAGAGAATCAAGAAGATGGAGAGGGGGGAAGGAAAGACAGGGATTGCGGTCAATCTCCAACCCGTCACACCCACTATCCCACACTTTTCGCTCGCGCACGCACGCGATTGTCACCACCCGCAAGACAGAAAAATGGGGATCAATCCAGGACAGCAAACTCGGACAGCGGAAGGGACAATGCTTTACGCTTCCTAGCATTTTGTCGAGTCCAGCCCGGCCGTCTGCCCGCCAGGGGAAAAAAAAACCAACAGTTGTCGTCATCCGCTATTATCACGGGCACAACAGGGTGCCATTCTCCCCACATATTCGTGGCTACGTGTTCGACTCTTCTCCCAGCTCACTTACAACACCTGAATACAGGGGAGGGGAGGCCATCAGGAAAACCCATCACTCTACAGATGTTCGAACACCTATCTGATTGTCCAGTTATCCGCCTTGCGCATTGGTCGCGTGCATCGCTGCCAGCAGACCGCCAGCCATCCTCAACTTCCATGGAAAAATATCCGTTTATGCCCACGACACAATCGAATCGCCGATTCGACGTCGATCTGCCATCCTTAAATATAGCAACATGCCGGCATCTGAAATGTGGAAGTTCTCCATTCCAAGACAGCCCAAACAAGGAACTCTGGAGTAACTGTGTACCTTACGTGGCGAAGCTCACATTTACAGCTTCTTCAAATCCACATCAGGTTCGTGACTGACGCCCGGCTTCGGCTTCGAAGAATTGGTGAGCTCGCCAATAAGGAGCACAACCAACAGGATTCTCTTCAGTGGATAAGCCAAGCAGCTCGTTCTCGCTACGTACGTAAGTGCATGCAACTCTTCTGATGGAGACGTGACCGCCATAATGGCCAGCTGCACAACCATCTAATCCGACGTCTGCGGACGGGATGAGGAGCAGCCTTCCTGTTGAACTTTGGGCCAGCATCATCGGTATGCGCGACACAAAGGCACGGGCTGCCTGCATCTCCAAGGGCTGTGCTCTTGCAGATCCGCCATGTCTAAAGCTTGCTTCGTTCGATGAGAATTCGGCTTAAGTAAGCGCGCCTTCACCTCACCTCCTCACAGGAACCTCAGCTGGGTAGGTGCCAGTGTCGATCCAAGCGGCGGGAGCTGAGGCGGGAATTCCAAGCTCTTGCTCTCCCCGAGCCTCAGATGACAAAGCAAACGCAACCCCCTAAGTGGCGGCTGAATCCTGCCCTGTCTGCTTGCCTGACGTCGCCGTGAACGACAGAGATGTCGTTGTAGACAAGGCTGTGCTTCCCTGCAACATCTCTCATTTAAATAAATAAAACCGACTCGAGATTCAAACTTTGGCCAATCTGTAAACTCAGCAAATACAATATTCGAAGTCAATGGCCTTCGAATGAGGCTACAGTTGATCCGTCGTCCACTGACACCCCTCGCCTCTGCACGTCGATCTATATCTTCACACCGTTTAACATTATCGCCCAGCAGCTCCTTCCTTACTCCAGCCGGCCTACAACTCACTTCGATATCATCTGGAGGTTTGCGAACTAGTTCTTCATCATCAACATCGTCGGCGGTAAAGACAGCAAAGATGGCTACCCGGCGCTCAGCTCGCCTGGGCGCTCAGGCAGATACGAAGATGTCACCTCCCGCCATAACACAGCCTGTCACAAAAAGTCGGAAGAGAAAGTCGCTGGCGGACCCTACACTTACCGACCCGGCTCCGGCCTCCGACCCTACTACCCCTCCGAGGAAACGGGGTTCCAAGGCCTCTCCCATTACCCCGATACCTCCGCCAATCACACCTACCCCTGGCGCCGTCGGCATTATCGCCGAACGCATAAACGGCACGGCAAAGCCCAAGTCGAAGGCCGTCAGCCGCCTTGCCGACCCGAGACTCACCAACGCTCCTGTCATCTCACCCGAGACCTCGCGGGTGATCGCGTCCCACCCAGCTGAGGACGTATCACCGTCCAAGCCACCTACAGATGTGGCCGCGACAGGAGCTGCAAAACGAACGACGACCGCGAACATCCTCGAGGTGGCATGCCGCCACCTTATCGAAGTGGACCCGCGCATGAAGCCTCTCATCAAGAAGTACCACTGTCGCGTCTTCTCGCCCGAGGGCCTGGCCGAGAAGATCGATCCCTTCGAGAGCCTCTGCAGCGGCATCATTTCCCAGCAGGTCTCCGGTGCCGCTGCGAGGTCCATCAAGAACAAGTTCGTTGCCCTTTTCGTGGAGGGGGATCCCCAATCCAAGAGGTTCCCACATCCCTCAGAGGTGGCCGCCACTCCCATCGAGCGCCTTCGCGCCGCCGGCCTGTCCCAGCGAAAGGCCGAGTACGTCACGGGCCTGGCACAGAAGTTCGCGAGCGGTGAGCTGAGTGCCCAGATGCTGGCAGAGTCTCCTTACGAAGAGGTGCGTGACAAACTCATCGCGGTGAGGGGCCTGGGGCTGTGGTCTGTCGAGATGTTCGCCTGCTTCGGTCTCAAGAGGATGGACGTGTTTTCGCTGGGCGACCTTGGTGTGCAGAGAGGCATGGCGGCCTTCGTCGGACGGGACGTGGCCAAGCTCAAGGCCAAGGGCGGCAAGTGGAAGTACATGTCCGAGAAGGAGATGGCCGAAATCGCGAGCCGGTTCGCGCCATATCGCAGCGTCTTTATGTGGTACATGTGGAGGGTTGAGGAGACTGATATAAGCACGTTAGAGTAGTTGGCAGTTTAGGCGTTTTTCTTTGTCAAGAACCTTGTTTACTCTTCCGCTCTCCGGCGGGTGCATTTCGGAATATCGCGAAATTGCGAACAGCCCAATACGGCATGTGGAGTTTCTAAAAAGAATACGAGTCCCAACGATACGAGTTCTCGGCCCTCTCTCGCCCATGCTCAAAATGACCGAAGGGAAGTCAACAAGCTTCTCCGACAAACCTCTCCGGGCCGAAAACGAGTCTTCTAGTCTTTGTAATAGAATTGAGAGTGCAAGCCAAGTGATACCTCGAAAGGAGGCACCGATGCCGGCCGCTGGAACGACTTTGGCCGGACCCCGAAGTTATTTCCTGACGCAAACAAGCTTTCGAGCTTTCCCAGTCTTGCGTGGTGGTCAAAATTAAACTCGTACTGCAGGGGTTATATCTGTCCGACTCAAGCGGACAGTCCCAGCCTCAATCAAAGGGCAAAGCGAAGAGGCTCTTGCGTCTGAAGCTCTGAAGTGTTGCAGGTTGAATAACGCACCGGCACGAGTGCCGCAAACATATGGCAGCACACAGAGACGGGAGGACGGCGGCACATAGCTGCCACGGGCCTCATGAAGGCGGGCAAGAAAGGCGGCTGGTGGCAGGAATGGAAGCTTTCTCCACACTGGCGCTCCGTCTGGGGCATTGTGACTATGGGAGTTGGTTGTGCGTCAGCCAAGGGTGTCGATGTTTGAAGTCTTGTCGCAGGATGAACTTGTTGTCACCACTATAACCCTTACGTGTTCAACGCCTGAATGGCGAGGAGCTCACCGGGTATTTGCGTCACAGGCGCGCAGGGTACTGCCTGTTCCTTTGTGTTTATGGCCCCACGACAGAGAAATCGGATCGTCGGTGCTGAGGGGGAGGTTTCCAAAGCGATCGACCGTGACGTTGTCCGAGACCAAGACTCTATAACGGATTTCAACGACGCAGTTGGCCAGTCACGATATTGGTCAGCTCTCGATGGTAGGTCAGTTGTTGCAGCCTTTGTATCTTAAAGGCTTCTGTTTGGCCAGCGCCGTTCGGTGCCGTTGACAGGTTTCGTGTCAGGGAACGGCAGCCACACGCAGCTGAGAAGAGCCACCAAAAAGCCTGGAAAACATGGGAAGCCCTGAACGCCTCCTGCAGGCCTGCAAGATTGAGAGCTAGGGTGAGCGCGGACAAGCCGGGGGGGGGGCTGAAGGTGTGCCACTAGCACAATACGGACAGGCAAGCCGCCCGCGAGCATGATGGTAACTCAAGATATCGAAAACGAGAACTGGCATGTGGTAATATGATGCGTAGCAGCGGCGTAATCTTGCAGGGTGTCAATTTTTACTTACTGCTTTCCCTTTGCCATTCCGACCTACTTTTCTGGGTAGGTAATATCGCCGATTGATGAAATGGTTGGCAATGGACAGACAACGAGGTAAATTTTGGATGGACGAGCCAGGCATTGATGGCTGGGACGAAATGGCAAAGGAAGAATGCCATCGAGTTAAGTCCAAGTCGAACCGTTGTCTCGGCACGACACCGTAGCAGACCAAGGCCGGAAGGAAGTCTCAGTCCCGACCACTCAGAGCCGAGGATGCGTTCATGGGCTGCTGAAAAGCCCGTGGCACGCTCCAAAAAACCAAGCGTGGGATGGACCAGTCTGAGGCGAAGAGTCGTCAGCGCTCAGCCGCCGCTCACAAGCTGTCCTTGATAGGGGTTTAGCGTCGTTGCAAGAAGTGGCTAGCGACGCGAGACTGTAAACCGTCGAGTCATCAAAAGGTGTGGTGGTGGTGGTGACGGTGGACAGGCGTCGTATTCAGATATCATCGTGGTTGGTCCCGGGTATGTCCTCCGTCTCATCCACCAGACCACTGCTGCAGCAAGACTGCAGATAGGATTGACTGACAGAGCCGATGGTTGCAGGTGGATGGCCGGACGAATGCAGAATGCTAATTAATGGGCGGGTGGGGACCCGCCCACATGAGCCTCCCGCCAGTGGTGTCGACGAATGATAGCGGCCAATGCACATTTGTCGGGCCCTCGAAGCTCCTGTCGGACGCGTCGCGCTGTCTGCACAGCCAACTTCCCTTGTCAACGGGTTGCAATCGTGATCAAGGCCAACAGCGCGCGGCAAGATTCGATATCTACGGACGGACGGCTATTCGATGATCCAGCCGAAGTTTGGGGCCCTTTAAAAACTTGCTTCTTTCCGATCCTCGTCGACAGTCGCAGTCTCGGTCGAGCCCAGGCATGGCCGTGCCCATCGTCATTCGGATGGCCGAGCAACTGCGTCATCGAACAGCGAGGGTCCTTGATGGTTCTCGAATTAACTCAACAATCAACTGTTAATCAAAACGGCAGACCGCTCGTCGAGATGAAACATTTTGTGGATGGATAGCGTGCAGGTGTTTGTGTCGGCCGGTAGTGGCATCAATGTACTTGGCACACGTTCGGCACCATTCTCGATGGGTTCTCTTTGGATGGAGGCGATTAACGAGGGGGGGTTCGCTGGGCTTGGGAGCTGGGGTTACGATGATTCGAGCAGGAGCTTTTTGGGCTGGTGGTGTCCGTCCGTGGCGATACGGCGTGGTGTGAAGGCAAAACAAGGAAAGGTCGGACCGCAGATTGATTACCAGATGAGGCCTGGCTCGGCAGACTCAGCTTTGATTGGCGCTGGGATGGGATCAAATGTGGATCGGGAGTCCTTGAGTTGTGACACTTTTGAAGGAGACAGGAAGTCTCGGGCGGAGCCTCAGGCGCTGACGACCCTCCCCTCGTGTCGAAGTGGGAGAGTCGAGGAGTTGAGGGAAAGTCTTAGACTGCCATCAGTGGGCACCAGGCGGTTTCTCGCGTCTGACCTTGGCAGGGCCTTGTGCGGGATAACTGGGTAGTGGGAGAGTCCGTCGGCCATTTCCATGCCCATCTCCATCTCCATAGCCAGGCCTGACCTTACTGTGCAGGGGAAAATGCTGCAATATCATGTAAGGTACCGACCGCAGCCGGTGGAGGCGAATGGAGTCGTGAGTTGTTGTTTGTTTTGCTTGTTGCCTTTTGCCTTTTGCTGGGGATGGTTGTGCCTCCTGTCGAAGATGATCGAATTATCCGTACAATAACTGGAGGGTTTGCATCGGCCGACCTAGCGCACTGACTTTTGACAGAATTTTCTTTTCGAGGCTTGACTGAAATGGAAGACTGGGCTATCAATTTTTGGTCCGGGTTTTCCGAACGCGAAGATGTGGGTTCCGTGACCATAACAGTCGCTGCTCGATTTGACCACGCATTTGCATGTTCGTCCTATATATCAGCAGAGACGCCAACTCTCGCAAGTCGGTACACGTGTACTGCGTGGAGGAAGGTTTTTTGCTGACTGTTGGCCTAGGGACTGTTATCATTGTGAAGTTTGTGTTTGATGTGCCTGTATTCGTGTCTGAGCGCGGGTATGTGCTGTGCTGTATCTGTTCCTACCAAAACTTTACGTGCACCCCCACCTTCACAAGTATCGACACCCACACCACCCTTCCTTCATCTTGGCATCTTGCCCCCCTGTGCTAGTGCGAAGAAGGAAATGGATGCTCCAAAGTGGTTCCCGACGGGTGGAGCTAGGCCAGGAAACCAAGACGTTCAAATCTCGCCAGAAAGGTGGAAGCAAGGTTATGTACGGAGTGTTTGCCACGGGCTAATACTGTATTAGCTCCCGGCTTTTGTGTCCATAGCGATTCCATCATCACTCTAATCAGCTGTTCAATATCTGCTGCCATGGGCTTTTACTCCGTTTTGATGAATCAATTCTTGATAGAGAACTCCCCACGTCGAAGAAATAACGATGTCCAGAGTTGGCAGGTGGAGCGTAGCGGGAAAAGGGGGTAAGTCAAGCAGGCGTGTTGGTAAAA
>JAIMZG010000659.1:0-14837 GCA_020466075.1 Colletotrichum coccodes
AAAAAAAAGGCCGAACGGTGAAGTCGAAAGACGCAATGAAAAGCAACGTCAAGGAAATAAATTGCAGCAAAACAAAACCTCCCAACAAAATCTTGACCTCAGTCATTATACAGCCTTGAATTGCTCCTCATCATGATAGGGGGGAAAAAAGAAAAGAAAAATGGCTCTTTCTGTATGCCCGAAACTCCAAGAAAGCGGTCCCTTGACGAATCTTTTTTTGTGCTTCAAACAAACGTCCAATGGCAGTACGGGTGAGGGGCAGGGATTATCTATCCGAGGCACACCTATATCGGTAACTCAAAACAACGCCGCATCAATGAAATTTCAGACCGAATTAGTCTTTAAATAGAAGACTAGTCCCGGGAAGGGACCGTCGATGCTCCTGCGCATGCATGCAAAATGCTTGTTGTGTTTTTTGTCGTAACAGCTCTTTCATTTCGCTCAGACGCCGCTCCAGCCGTCCTTGGTCGGCTGGTACGCCTTGTATCCTGGATAGGTGCCGCCGCTGCTTTGCGGGGGTCGCTGTTCTTCCTCTTCTTCACTGTGCTGTTGGGCGCCACCGCTTGGACCGCGGTTGTAGTTGTACTGTTGCGGGCGGCTGTTGCCGCTGAAATCAAAGCCGCCGGAGTTCTGGAGGTTCGGGGACACTGGGTCGGCGGTGTAGCTGCGCTGGGGGGCGAGTGGGCGAGTCGACTCGGAAGAGTATTGACGCGCGCCTCCTCCATACTGCGGGCGGCCGTAGTTGTCGTTGAGGTACTCGTCTTGCTGTTCATAGCCGTGGTCGTTTTGCGGCGCCGGCGAGCGTCGGTAGTCATTAGGGGGAGCCGGTGACCCGCGGTAGTCGTTAGGAGGGGCAGGGGAGCCACGGTAATCATTTGGAGGACCAGGTGAGCGACGGAAGCCAGGCGGTGCGGGACTGGGTCCGTTGCGAGGCGGTGCCGTGAATGTTCGAGGGATAGGAGCCGGGCTGGGTCCGGTACGTGGAGGGTGGCCCATGCCGTACCCTCCTTGCTCGTAATCGCCAAAGCCTTGGTTGAACTCTTGCTGAGGGGGAGGGTAAGTCTGACCCCTCTGCGGCCCATATCCGCCGTTGTTGAACTCCCGATGCGGAGTACGCCTGCCCTGAGCCATTGCCATGCCTCCTGCGGCCGCCATACCCCCGGAGGCCATGGGCCCCGTGCCGTAACCTTGGTCTCCGCCGAAAGACGAAGTCGATTGTCCGTATGCGCCATCGTTGTAGCCGTTCGGCCCCTGGCCACTCATCGCATAAGGATCCGCAGGTTGGTTGGCATTGGCGAAGTAGCCGCTGGGGCCTGCGTGAGCATTTTGGCCGTACGGACTCCTGTCGCCTGGCATAGGGCTGTTCGGGTGCGACGTGGCATTGGGTGCCATGAGAGGCATATTCTGTCCGTTGGGATTCGGTGATGCCGCAGGCTTCATCTGTTCAAGCTCCACCTCTTCCTCGAGCGCAACCTTCTTGGAGCCTGCACCTTCCCAGCTGGGCATCGCCGGCAAAGCATCCGCGTCTGCTGCGTTGGAACCGGACTTGCTGACGTCGAACTCGGCGTACTGTGGCGGCGCTGCGGCCCCACTGGCTGTGACTGCCGGTGCCGTCGAGTGTGCCGTCGAGTGTGCCGCATGCGTAGGCGCGCTGTTATAGAAAGGGGCCATGGGCGCCTGAGACTTGTACCCTTGATCCGTCGGTCCATATGTGTCGTCGAGGTGTTTGTGAGGTGTTCCCTTCGGAGTGTCGCAGCAACCGCAGCAGTTGCCGCAACACTTCAGGCAGTAGCAGCACTGGCAGCAGCACGACAGGCCGCAGCAGGCGCAACGGATAATGCACCACACGATTGAGAAGATGATCAAGCCTCCAACAATCATTACTCCGATGACAGGCCACCTGGAAAAGTCAGCATCCAAGATTCCAACACGAGGCTACGGCCGAACCTACTTGCAGTACGTGACAGCCATGCAGTTGTCCCAGCTCGACAAGGCCGTCTTCACGTCGTTGATCTGGTTTCCGGCGTTGTTGACAGTATCTGTGATCCCGCGGCTCTCGATGTTCGCGGCCATGCTCGACACCACTGATCCCCACACTCCTCCCCGAAGGCTCCTCGCCATGGCAACATCGATCGTAGGCATCTTGGATGCCTGTGTTTCTTTCCTCTGACAATGAACGTAATTCTCGGTGGGATACCCACAATGTAGGGTATATATCGAGGTCGGTTGTTCGAGAGAAATTGAGTTGCGGAATACTTGAGAAGCTATAGCTCCATCATCTCATGAGCTTGGTTCGTCGTCGTTGTTTGATCGGCTTGAAGGGTGATCAGCGTGCAGTCAAGGGGTGAGGCGAGCCGCTTGTGGTATTAGATGTCGGGTAACGCAGGTGTAACGGCCAAGTGCGCTCAAAATGAAGGGAGAGAAAAAATCCACAGGAAGCCGAGGGCGCAAACGAAAGTGGCAGGTGTGAACGAAAGTCGACCCTCACGAGACTGCAAGAGAGAGAGGGCGAATTGGGAAGCGCCTGTGTTGCCTCGAGAAGAGCAAGGCTTCGTCGTCGCTGCGGGAGGGAAAAGCGTTCGCCCCCTTGGGTGTGGTGGGTGGTTCGGTGGGTGGTTCGGCGGGTGGTAGGGGGAGGCGGGCGAATGACAGCGACGAACGATGCAAAGCCCGAGGTTTTCGTCTCAAAATACCGCTGAAACTGGGCGGTGCAAGTCAACAAGCACGACAAGGTCGACGGGGCCACCCTGGAAATAGGCGATCCGTAGCCAACGGGTTGTGTTGGTCTAATTGTTCAATGACGCTGTTGGTGCGCGAAAAGGGGGGCGGCAATTCGTGTACGGCTGTCGAGAGACACGGTTATCCCAGGTTAGGTGGAGGCTGGAGCTGAAGGGGGCCTTTTCGTGAGACGTGTCGAGGGTAATAAACTCTCGAAGTGGCGGCGAGGCGGAGTGCGAGAAAAGGAATGACTGCGTAAGAATTCGGCTCTTTATTCTCTCTTCCGCGTGCGAGTGAATGAGAGACACGGAAGAACACTTTCAAACAGCCTCGGGAATGGCGAATGAGATGAGATGAGTCCGGGGGAGAAGCAGCCTGCCTGGCAGGTTTGTCGGAGGAATATGCACCTCAGGAGGCTATCACGAGAGAAAGAGGGGTTGACAAGAGGCTGCCGTAGATGGGACGAAAAGGATTTCCTTGCCCGAAGATCAGAAGATCAGAAGTGGGAAGAAAAGAGATTGTGAGGTGTGGAAGGGAAAGGAGGAATTGGGAAAGGATTGGCGTGACGGCACACAGTTGCTCTCTCGTAGCAAGTTGGAACCTACGAGGGTCGATCAGAGTTGACAGTCGGGGAGAGAGAGAGAGAGCAGAGAACCGCCAAGCAGCAGCCCGGCGCGGTCAAATCACAATAGAAGAAAGGTAAGTGTCCCAGTACCACAATGCCAGTCCCTCCCTAATGCAAGGTACCAAGGAGAGAGCGAGCGCGACCTGA
Source organism: Colletotrichum coccodes (assembly GCA_020466075.1). Lineage (NCBI taxonomy): Eukaryota > Fungi > Ascomycota > Sordariomycetes > Glomerellales > Glomerellaceae > Colletotrichum > Colletotrichum coccodes. The sequence goes on from JAIMZG010000659.1 coordinate 3,491, forward strand.
GCACAGCCCGTCAAAGGGAGATTTTCGGAGGGAAATTTGAATTGCGATCGAGCGCCATGCCGCCCTAGCGGGCGATATCCCTGCTCAGACGAACCCATGTGGGGGAAGCGGTTCCTTTCTCTCAGTGCTGCTGCCCGCCGCTTCGCATTCTCCTCTGCCTGTAGCCCCTGTGTTTGAGCCGTTCAAATGTGCCCTGAAAATCCACTCTCGCAAGTGACAGGACTTTCAAAACGGCCGTCTGGCGAATCCCCTGTAATCGCGCGAGTGCCGTGAGCATCCCCCTCCCCGGTCCGCAGCCCCAGGGGCCTGGAGATGATTGGCTTCGTCGACCGTCATTTTGCTTGCGCCGGTAGCCCCTCCCCGTTGTGCGCGTGTTCGCTGTAGCGCGTGCTGCCGCCACGCCGTATCGAAAGCGAGTACCACTGCAGCGCAGCAGCGGCATGCAGAGTCGACAGGGTGAAACTTAGTGTCATTTTAGCCTCAGGCACTACTGCCGATTTGGCATCGACCAAAGCGTCTGGAGACGAAGTTGGGAGCTGCACACAAGACACCCATGTTTAGTCTTGGTCGCAGCGCTTCCTCCCGACGACGGAAATACGACAAAAAGTTATTGGCTATTTCCAGCCACATCTTCGTCATTCGCCACAATGCCCTTCTCACTCGCCACATGTCATGGGAGACGAGCTGCGTCTCGCCACGTGAAACGACTCGGCCGAGATAACGCAAGTCCCGGAGGCTGCACGCCTGTCACCTGCATTGGCCGTCTCGGGAATCGTCGTCAGTGACGTGTTCGAGAGTAACCAATTCACTTAGATTTGGTCAACCATAGCACTGAACTAACCAGTCCGCCGAGCAGCTCACCAGTCTCACACAGCAGATGAAAGACCGAGGGCCGGAGAACGCCATCTCGGACGACGCCCGAGGTGAGATGTCTCGGGCGTCGTCCATTTTGCTAGGTAGAGAATCTGTGAAGTCTGACTGGACCTCCCCGAGATCTCTCTGTCGATAGAAGCTCCAGGCACGGACTCACACATGGCTCCACGAGTGTCGCACGGGAGGAATTGAATTTGCAGATGCGGTGGTTATGGAAGACCGTCCGATGTTCGCCGGCGACAGATGCTTCTGATACGTGCTGTACGAGTCCAGCTGCGGCCGTCAGAGATGCACGAAGGGTTGCTTGGCCGTCGACCAAGTTGCAGGCCTGCTGAATGGCGGCAGTTCAACGACGTTGAAGGTCGAGGTACAATTTATCGCTGCTCCCAGCAACACGGGCGATTCGACTTGAACTACTGCAGACTTGAGAATGTTGGGAAGCGCGCAGCGACGTGGATGTCAATACTGGTATATTTACTATGGAATAATGTCCGGAGCGTTCAATGGCTCACATCTGGGCCTGGCGTAAGGCCGGACCTTGGTGAATATCATTGTACGCGTTGGCTGGTATCCTTCGTTCCCCTGTCGTTCGTTGCGTATGACCCAAACTCCATCCAAAGAAAAACCGCTAACGCCAACCCGGGTTTCGCAATCAAGGTATCATGTGTGTGTTGCAAGCCACTTTGTCTCATAGCAGTCGCACTCTCATCGGCCAAAGCATCTACTCATTCCACTCAAGAGTCGGGTCCGTTTTACTTTCCAGGCGGCGGGCCGGCGGGAGGCGAGTAGACGTCACGCTGATACGAGTTTTGCGGCTGCTGCAGATGGATGCCCTCGTTGTGACCGCCGTAGTATCCGTCGTTGGGGTTGAACGTGCTGCCGGTGTACTGGGGGTTCTGCTGGGCCTGTCCGTAAGCCGGAGGCGGGGCCGGGTAGCCTCCTTCCGCACCCTGCTGGGGGTAACCCGCGTAGCCCTGTTGCTGACCGTTATACTGCTGGTTGTAGGCGTAGGTGCCCTGCTGGTGCTGGTGGTGCTTGTTGTTGCCGCCCATCCAGCCGGTGCCGTAAAAGGCTGGACGCCGCGCCTCTTGCGACGACGAGCGCTCATGCACCTATTCCAAGACGATGGTTAGTCGAGCGTGTCATTGCTGGAAGAAAAGGCGTGCCGAGGCAGGAAAAGCATACGGGGGGTCATCTTACATGATCAAAATAAGGAGTGAGATGCCGACGACAACGGCGGCGAGAACCCAACGCCCCCACCAGTACCACGCACCCCGCTCGTAACAACGGCCATTTCGGTAGATCTGGCCGGAGCGGCAGGGGTTGTATTGCCTGCGGGATGATGTTAGCATCCGGAAGAGCCTCACGAGGTGGGAGGATGCATGGGTGGTGCAGGGGACTGTGTAGCTCTGGTTTGCAAGAAATGCCAGAAAGCCGGTTGGAATAGGTGCTTACCTCGTGTCAAGCGCTTGGGGGAATTCGAAGGCTGCCATGTTTGATCGTGGCTGGTGTGGGTGTATGTGTGTAGGTGTATTGTATGTAGAGCACTGACTTTGCGACGCGCGCTGTCAGAGTTGTAAGAAAGGGTGACGGTAAGTCTTCGCCGACCGAGGACAGGGTATGTTGTGGGAAAGAGACGAAAAGAGCTGTCGGGAGGACAAGCTTCGGTCGTTCTTGTTTTGTCTGTGCTTCAGGCAAAAAGGCAGCAGGCGGCTCGCTTCTTTCGTGGCGTTGCTATACTTTCTCTGGCGGCGTTGGGGTGACGGAGATGATGAGTGATGTTTAATGACGTGATGCTTTCGGGGGGTTGTAGCCGACGCCCCTAACAAAGCCGGGTTGGAATCGGAGGACCCTTCGGCGCTTTGCACAAAAAATAAGGTGCTGAATCGGTAGCAGCTGGTGGGAGGTTGCAGCTTATTTAGGATGCAATGCTAAGGTGGTCCGTCGGCTGCGGATGCCAGAATATTAATCCAACAAAGATTTTCCTCCAAACGCTGTGGTAGGAGCTTTTCCAGTGTTTGATTAGGTACAAGGTTGATGATTCCTCGATTGTAGTGTGAAAAATCGGACGGGGAGAGAGGGTGGAGGGGAGAGGGAAGGAAAAAGAGGGATCAGGTTATATGTCGCCCAGGTTGATGAAGAAAGCCAAGCAAACCATCGCCAGACAAAGCGACGTCTTGGAGGCTGGGCAAAGTCACTTGGCCCCTCGCCATTGCGCGGCCCTCCCTCTGCCCAGTCTCCATGACTGGAAGATTCGTTCGGGGGCGGTGGATGCCCACACCTTCTCCTTCTTGTCGCTGTCAGCGAACCAAAGTGTACCGGCCGCCGCGACCAACACCGCCGCCACCGAATGACGCTGTACGGTGCTCCTTCCTGTGCCTTTCGTCTTTTGCCATGTCCGTTTGGACGCCGTTCTATGCGACAACATCGCCAACGCCGCCAACACCAGCATCGGCACGTCCACGCCCAAGAGCTCGTCGCCCAGCCAGCCCAAGATACGAACCCTTCGAAAGCACGTAAGGTACCTCAGGGTCCAGCCCGCCCAGTCTCGAGCTACCGTTTCCCACTCCGTCCGACAATAGTTCCCGCGGGAGCCCGGCAACTCGTCTACAGTGGCTGTGTTCACCTCCTTCGCCAACCACTGTTCCCTCTGCGTCCTCTTGCTCGCGAGCGAATCGCAAAGCTCGGCCTCTGGACCAAACGCAGGCCGATGGGCAGCGCTCTGGCACCACTTCCGGGCGCCTGACATCACCGGCACGGGCGAGGCTTGGCCGGCTCCATTCTGTTTGCCCACCCCTTGTCCGTCGACGCATCCCCTCCCCAGGGTTCCTCGTCCACCTGTGGCGCTGCCCCGGTAGCGTGACCACTCCCAGGCACAAATCGTCCCCTGTGAATCATCTGTTTGAACGGGCATTCGCCCTACGGAAGAGAGTTGCCTACCAACACGCCAAGCAAGCTGGGCGGTGCCGGCTCGCCAGCTTACCAAAACATCCCACCAGTCGTCTTTTATTTGTCCTTTGCTCTGCTCTACCTGTCTGCTGTCTGGTCACCCGCATTGCAGTTCCCTCCCCGGCTACCTCCATTTCGCTGTTTCGCCGCTTCCGGCCCACGACGGGACGGTATTGGCGACCGGCGGCGACATTCCGGCGCGGGTCCGGTTGAACGAGTTGAAATCTGTACGCACCCGTCGCGCATCACAGTATGGAAGATTTGTAGGGTCTTATTCACCTCCTACCCGATGGCAATCGGTCTACCTGTCTATTTACCAAATCGCTATCCTCACCGTGGCCATCTACATTGAAGGTCCTTCTGCGACGTCGTTCCATGTCCTGCCCCACCCCTCACTTTCTTTGAACTTACATACACAAAGAGGTGGTTCGTATACTGACGACTGACGTGTCCCTTGCTCTTATCGTATGCTGCTCAGCGTCAAACCAACCTTAAAACGCCGGTGAGCCGCGACCCGCGAGTCCCGGCCGCTTGGGAACAGTTGGAAGTGAGGCTTTGCTACTGACGCTGATGCGGCCCCTCTGCTCCGCCCTTGCCCGACCCCACTAGAGCTGCTGGTCCACCCCGCTGCAGGCGCTGCAAACGGGCATTCTCTCGACTTGCCATGCAGTAGGGCCATTTCGATAACAACTCTAAATCCCCAGCGAGCCTTCGTCGGTAGGATTCATACTCCTTCGCTGGCTCGCGAAACCGAGCCGAATCGATGTTTACACAAGCCGGCGCATCGGTGGCCTTGTCAGAGCACAGCCGGGGGCGAGGCTCGGTGGGCTGCAATGCCCCCCATGGCATACGATAGAGAAACTCGAACCGGCCCGTCCAACTGCTCGAGTTACCGCCAAGGCTGCTTTTAAACACCTACGTAGATGCCAACTCTGCTTGTTTCTTTGGTCAGGCGCCGCACGGTTGGGTTGGTCTCAAAATTCTCCGCCCCCCCCCGTGTCAGTTAGGGGTTCCCCGACACCCCGATACGCCCCGGGCTTGGCGGTCGACTTCCGGCCTTCACCACGTCCTTCCGTGGCTCGGTCGGGGCATTAACACCCCTTAGTCTGCTGACAGGTTTGTTTTATCAGCACGAGACGAGGTTGGCGGGATGGTTCTCTGGCATTGCAGCGTCGGTGTACTCAGTGTTGATACCTGACAGAATTGAGGCAGGCTCTCGAATTAGGAAGTGTAGTCTCTATGGATGCAGAAAGCCTGCGTTGATCAGCATCAAGAGCATAATCTCAGAGAAGCGCTGTGAAATATGTCCCATTGTTGAGTAATGGATTCGCAGATGTGACACCAGCGCTTTCCCCCTCCAGTCTCCGGGCTTATCTCAATCCCTCAATAGCCAGATGAAGGACTAGAAATCAGTGTCCGTTGGTCCCGAGGTCACCGTGTCCCCAAATGCCTGCTGACCTGCCCAAAAAAAACAAAACCGCAAAAATCCACATAACGCATGCCCAGAGTCCAACTGAGTACCTGTCGTAACCCGTAACACCGATTCATCGTAACTTTTGATGTCCATTATGCCGGACCTTCTTGGAACCAAAAAAGATCGTGTCTTCCCAGAACGCCGTACCGCCGCTGATGTAGAAAGAAGCCGTCGTGTGCTTGCTCGCTGAGGTCTCACTTGGGAAACGTAAACCGGGAGGTAATCTTCTCGGGCTCCTTCTTGCCGGTCGCCGTCTGCTGCTGCTGCTGCCGCGCCGCGAGGTCGGCAATCTTCTCCCGCGCCTTCATGAGGCTGCTGTTGTCCTGCTGCTTCAGCTTCGCCCGAATCTCGTACAGCGCCATCAGCGTCGATGCTCGGTCCAAATCGTCTTCGCCCTGTTCCGCAACCATCACGTAAGCTCTCTGTCCAGTTCCCAACCGCTGTTGCTGTTGCACCTGCGGCAGGGTGGTGGCTCGTACTTCTGAATCTCTCTTGGGGGTGCCCGGGATGGATCCCTGGGCCGAGTTGGAGCGCGACAAGACGGGCGGGCTCATCATGATGCGACGGCCAAATTTGTCGACGCGGGCCGGGGAGGCTGTGCCTGTGCCCGGCCGCGAAGTCTGCGAGCTGTGTGCGCGGCGGAGCTCATCGGTGGGCCGCTTGGGCAGTCCGGCGGCGGCGGGGTTGGTGCCGGTCCTCTCGACCGTCGCGATGGCCTTGTTCGCCGTGACGAGGGCAGCAGCAGCGTTGGGTTCCTGAGTTTGGAGAGATGAGATCGTCAGCTTCCTGGGGGCAAGACATTCTGGGTTGGACGAAAAGTTTATTGCGGATATCTTCTGACCAGCTGCCCTGGCCCCCTGCGACCGCTGGAGCGCTCAGCGCAACGCGGGGGAGTTACATGGGCGAGTCAGAGAATGCGACTGGGAGGAGAGAGGTAAGGGAAACAAACCGTCGCATTGAGACTGCTCAGGTCAGCGAGCATCTGCGCCAGTTGGAGGCTCTCCATGGCGTCGTTTGCAGCGTATGTGCGGATTCTCCTTGGTGATGATCGCGTGCGTAGGATGGAGAAGTTGGTAATTAGACCTTAGACAATGCGGTGTTGGTCGAGGGCCTGAGAGTGGATAAGCTGGCAATTAGCAGTGAACTAGAGGAGTGTGGATCTGGGCTGGGACGGAACATGGAACCCACCGACGCCGTCATTCACTCCAGCCCAAAGCAGGCTAAGTAAGATAACTTCAGACTTTTAAGCCCAGGTACCACAGCAGAGTAGCACAGGTGTTTTGCTGTAAGATTTTTTCGTGTCAGGCCCGAGAGATGTGAGAGGTGGGGAGAAGGGCCAGAGCGGAGGGTGCGTGTGTTAGGAGTTGTTATTTCTGTGTTCTTGATGCGTTGTGTCGCGTTGCTCGAAGATGCAATCACTGCGTAATGACGCTGATGAACTGCTACTCCCCCAGTGAATGTAAATAGGCAGGCTGTGAGAGGTCAAACGGGCACAAGGAACCGAAAAAGATGATTACCCCGCCGGAGACAAGGCATAGAAAGCCCCAGATTCCAGGAGAAAAGTGTCCTTATTGGATCTTTGAGATCGGATTTGGGTAAGGTGCGTCGTCCTGCCATCGAGAAAGAAGAAAGGAAGGAAGCGGGGAGAGCGACACCTTCCCCCACACTGAGCACTTCAGCCACAATGCGCAACCCCAGGCCCTTCCCTGTCTTATCCAGTCCACTGAAGGACTGCTGGAATGTCTGTTGTAGCACCTCAGTGGCGGCCACTGACCACCACCTTCGCTCTCGATTTCGACCACTCAAAGCGGTCCCCGGCCTTCTCCCTTTTCCCCCGACCGGCCTCTCGGAATGCACCCCCTAAAGCTTCAAACAGAACTTGCGCAAATCAGATTGGATTGGATTGAGTTTGGATTCTGTCCTCTCACTGTGGCGAGGTCTCCGTCCTAACTGAAGCCCCTCTTTGACGCAGGAGCTTTCTGCCTGGTAGTTGCCCATCGCCCGACTGACGCAACCATCCTCCAATTCGCCTTAACCGCATTGGCAAACCTCCGTGGTGCCGGCAGCTGTCCCGACGCAACCTTCCACCTTCGCAGATAATGACTAAGCAGAAAGGGGGTCCGGATATTTGCTTGCCCCCAAGCCGAGAATCCGATGCTGCTCCGGCATCGCTTCGGCTTCCTTTCCGAGCTCATTATCAACGTCTCGCACTCACATAAAGGAGGCCGATACTGACAAAATTCCAATCAAGACGAGGTCGGAATATACACTCCAAAATGTCTATGGTTTTCAGACGCTCAATGGCTACCGCCGCCTCGTTGAAGAGGGCCGGTAAGGTTATGTGCATCGGCCGTAACTATGCGTGAGTGATTCGTCAATTGCCCTCGGCTCATCAAGAGCAGATGCAGGCGGGCAGCTGACAGAAATGGTAGCGACCACGTCAAGGAGCTGAACAATGTCCGGCCCAAGCAGCCCTTCTTCTTCCTTAAGCCCACCTCCTCTATCCTCCTCCCCGGGGCTGGCCCGGTGCTGAGGCCCAAGGGCGTCGACATGCACTACGAGGTTGAGCTCGCTCTCATCCTGGGCAAGCAGGTCAAGGACCTCAAGGCAGACGACTACAAGGGCGCCATCGACGCCATTGACGGTTCGTTCCACTCCATTGGCATATCGGATCTTGACTCTTTTGTTTACTGACACTACGCCAGCCTACGCCCTCGCCATCGACATGACTGCGCGCAACGCGCAGAACGAGGCTAAGAAGAAGGGGCTCCCCTGGGACATCGCCAAGGGCTTCGACACTTTCCTGCCCATGAGTGGCATCGTCAAGAAGTCCGCCATCCCGGACCCTCACGACGTCGAGCTCTTCCTCAAGGTCAACAACGAGACCAAGCAGGACGCCTCCACCAACCTGATGCTCTTCCAGATCCCCCGCATCCTGAGTGACATCTCCAAGGTCATGACCCTTGAGGCCGGCGACATCATCCTCACCGGTACCCCCGCCGGTGTCGGTCCGGCCGTGCCCGGAGACGTACTTCGTGCCGGCCTCCGCGTCGGCGGCAAGGAGCTGCCCGAGGCCAAGATTGAGGTTGCCGTGGAAGAGTCTCCCAGCTCGTACCAGTTCGCTGAGACGTAATTGGACTTTTAAGTGTCGAGTGGAATATCCAGAAGGAATTCAAGCGGTACATCTGCAGTCGTCCCAGGTACCTAAGAGTCATATTGGGTCTCACCGCGGGCTGAGTGAAAACATCGCTATATTGATCATCAGAATCGCATGTAATTTTATACTATAGACTTTCTGCTAGCCTACAACATACCCACAACCAAAACACCACAGCCACATGCCGCCAGTAAATTACAACACAAGTCACTCCGAATTAGGGTCCTTGATAGACCCGGGCTTCGGCGCCGCCTCGGCCACGGCTCCGCACTTCTTACACGTCCTCACCTGCTCGTCAGCCTTGAAGGCCTCGACGGCGGCCTTGATCTGGGTGCCGAGGTCGGTGCAGTGGAAGGCGGCCTCGTGGACGACGTCGCGGCACGATTCACAGTACCAGCGCATGCGGTCGAGCGAGCCCTCGGGGCGGCGCTGCTCGAGGACGACGCCGACGGTGTTTGCGAAGCGCACGGGGTTGTGCGGGGTGTTGCCGGGCAAGAGGAACATATCGCCCTCGCGGATGATGATGTCCTTGAAAACGCCATCATCGACGACTTTGAGCATCATGGCGCCCTTGTACTGGTAGAACCACTCGGGGGTCTGGTTGATGTGGTAGTCTGTCCGGGCGTTCGGGCCGCCGACGATCTGCACGGGTTTAGTACTTTGCAAAACGTTGCATGATCCGCCAAAGGCCGAGAGACTGCTTACCATGACAGTAAAGTCTTCATTGTAGACGCAGTAGTTATTGATTGGGGGCTTGAGGAGATGGGAGTTTTCCTCCAGCCTAGTGAGAGACGAGTTAGTCGGGGGCTGTTTTGGGCTGGAATGAATTGTGCGAATAGCCTCAACATCGTATCATAAATTTGCAGAGTAGGGACTTACCACTTGGGCAGGTTGACAGGGGGTCCGAGCATGGTGAAGATTCGTAGTGGGTGATTCGAGTCGTGAGCAGTTTTCTGCTAGCTTTGAGGCTTTCTGAGTTGCGGGACACAGAACTGATGACTCGAGGCTTTGTAGGGTGCGAGGGACAAACTCAAACCAGAAGCTGTGCGTGCGGATAACCGATCCTCTTCTCCGTGGCGAATGGGATGCGGCTGACGATTGCTTAGGCTTTGGTGGGATGTCGATTTCTACAGAGCGCTGAATTTATCAGCCTCCCGCCAAACCTCTGATCCGCTAAAGCCGCTCTCATCCGGACGGCCCATCGGCCTCGACATCGGAGCCGCTGTTCGACACTGACCCGCTGGCAGTCCAGAATCTCTAAAAACTGGCGTCTCATTATTGCAATCACGTAGGAGCATAGCATCAAGTGCCAGCACAGCGTTTCAGTTTCATGAGTGAATCATCGGCAATTCTAGCCGTAGCAGCCTCAAGCAGCCAAGAGCGAGCCGCACACCACAGCGCTTAGTAAACGCTCTATCCGACAACAGGGAGCGCCCCCAGCATCAACAGCATCCGTGGAGGAACCAGCTGAGAGATTTCCGAGAGGAATGTCTGAATGTCACTGGCGATTGGAGAGACCAGGTCCAGGTGCGACAGAAGAGACCCATGTGACGTCCGTCGTGTCTGAGGGACCCCTCGCCCCAGCCCCGCCCTTGCCGTCTTGTCTCACCCACTTTCCCGCCTCGCAGCGTTCAATCCGTGCATTTGTCGATCTCGCAGGCTAGGAGCGCGAGGTGCGTCTCACTGCACAGCAAGCGACACTGCGTTCGACAACCAAAGGGACCGGGGCATTAGGGGGGGGTGGGGGGCAGGGAGCCAGCCTCTCCAAACTATTCAGACGAGTCGACGACGCCCTCCCAGGCCTCTGCATACCGACGTTTGTTCTCACCAGTGCAAAAGTCTCACGGGGTCAAGCCCAGCAACAATTACGCGGCTCGACCCAAACTAAAAACTCTTTCGTCCCTATTTGGTCGGATCCAAAGAGCACCGGCCATTGAGCAGGCAACCCGTCTAGCGCTACCGACCCCTTCCTTACACCGACACAGCGGAACAAGAACGAAACGTGAGGCAACGAGGAGGGAACATCCCGTCTCGACGCTGGACTTGCGCACATTTGAGCGAGTTTCCTCAAGCCACGGGCCGCCACCCTTCAGCCTACTTTAGTTTACATGATCGCAGTGCTAGAAACAGATGCGTAAACCACGTTGCACGAAAATTCCCATCCTTTGATTCTGCAATCTTTCTAGACCCTTTCCCCGTCATATCAACCTCTGTCCGTCTCCCTAGCTCCCGCTCCATCGGATCCTTTCCCACCCCCGCGAAACCGCAACCGTGCCGAACCGTTATCCAATCACCCAGGTCCCGCACATTTCACTGCGACCGAGGCTTTGAATCGTCGCAACCTCCCTTTTCCAACAACACCACGAGCCAACTCGACTGTCTTGCCCCCGAATACTGCTATTGACCCCGACGACAGAACTTCGATCTCGCATTTCAATACCGACACGATGGATCACGCCCACATGGACCACTCGAAGATGGATCACTCCGCCATGGACCACGGCAGCATGGGCGGCGGCATGGGCGACCGGTGCAGTATGAACGTAAGCCCAATCCAAGTCCCTTCCATCCTCCTCTAAGCAACCTTCGCCATCGATCTCCCTCGAGTTCCCCCTCCGGTCCTCGCGGGCTTTGGGGCGCCTGCCTTCCTGGGACCACCCGTCCCGTCCCGTCCCGTCCCCCGCGACCCGCTCCCCGAACTTTACGGATGCCAGCTAACCTCCGTCTCTCTCCAGATGCTCTTCACCTGGGACACCAAGAACCTCTGCATCGTCTTTCGCCAGTGGCACGTCCGCTCCACCAGCGGCCTCGTCATCTCCCTGCTCCTCGTCGTAGCCCTCGCCGCCGGCTACGAGGCCCTCCGCGCCGCCTCGCGTCGCTACGAGCATCCGTGA
>JAIMZG010000660.1:0-15329 GCA_020466075.1 Colletotrichum coccodes
TCTCCAAGCACCTTCTTGCTCATCTCTATTACTAGTATACTCAGTTTCTCAGCCTCCTTCCATCGTCCTTGGTTCATATACACCAAGCCAGGTTACCTATGCTTGTCAGTGTACTAGGATGCTCCTCTCCAAGCACCTTCTTGCTCGTCTCTATTACTAGTATACCCAGCTTCTCAGCCTCCTTCCATCGGCCTTGGTTTATATACGTCCATGTTAGGTTACTCATGCTGAGGAGAGTGTCGGGGTGTTCCCCTCCAAGCACCCTCTTTCTGGTCTCGACCGCCTCAGTTAAGTACCTCTCAGCATCCGTCTGCAGGCCAAGGTATGAAATGTATCCTGCCACAGTGTGAAGGAGAGTTGCCCTTGCTAATATTCCGTCCTCGGAGCCGGTCCAGTCGTGGTGTAAAACAGTATCAGCGTGTGGGAGGTACTTGCTACATATCTCTCGGTTTTCAAACTTGCCGAATGGATAGGCAGCTGAAACCGCTTTGATGGCATGCTCGACGAACTCGTGCATCCGCTGCTCGCAGACAAGCCACTTTCGCATGACCAACTGTACTAGACGATGCATGTCCAGACTCTGGTCTCTTCCTTCGGTAACGAAGGAAAATGCTTTTAGGGTGCCCAGGGCGTCCATTAGCTCTTTTCTCTCGCTTCTCTCCGATCCTTGTGACCGCATCTGTTGGTAATGGGATATGAAATCCTTTGGAATGCCCTGGCGGTTGAAGCAACTCATAAGCGATAACACCTCGCTTGCAAAGGCATGCTGCTGGCGAATCTGCTCGAACGATATGATCCATGCGGCTGTAACTGCGTGCGGCGTGTCTGAATCCCTCCCTACCGTCTCAAACTGCTCGCTAAGAAGTTCCACTGTCTCCTGGTCGCTCTCTTCCAGGAGGCGAACGTAGTCGATGACCGATATGCATTTTTCTTGAATGTATGCTGCCGCTTGGGCGAGGGCGAGTGGAAGATACTCTAATTTCGACGAGAGGATTGCTATGTCGTCGGCGGAGACCTCGTCATCTTCAAGTTTGGCGCGGACCAGTTGTTGAGCCTCGTTTTGGTCCATCCTTTCGACCTCGATCGGACGCTTACCCCGGGTAAACCTAGAGCCCGTTTCCTTGTTCCTGGTCGTTACTAGTACTGATCCGTGCTCGCATTCGGGTATATAGCGTCCCAAGAATTTTTGAGGTGTAGGGTCAGATGTACTACGAGCCCGATCCTCTTCCAGCGTCTGGAAGAATAGTCTCGTGTCGTCTGCGTTATCGATCACCATCAGCCACCGGCCGTGGTCGCTCCTCTCCAACCACGTCTTGACTAGCAGTAAGACGTCGGCTTTGGGGTCGTCGTATCCGGGAATGCCGCATTCTTGAGCGATCATGGAATAAGCGTGATGGAATCGCTCTGCGTTGCTCGCATGAACCCAGAATACTGAAACGTCAGGATACGTTTGTTGTAGCCAATACACATATGTAAGCGCAATTTGCGTTTTCCTAGACAAGTTAGAAAGCGCAAGAGTGACGTGAGATTTGCTCATACCCGACGCCACCGAGGCCATAGAGCGCTACTCTTGTACGCGGTTTGGCAGATGGATGTTGGTGCTGCTTGTGTCCGAAGAGTTGTCTGACTTGGTGAAGAACACCGGATCGCCCGATGAAGTCTGGATTCTCGGTGTACGGAACAATAACTAAAGCTTGTCAGTACAGATAATGTATACAGGAGATGTACCTACACTGTGTTTGGTGAACTGTTGGCTTGTCTGTTGGCTTGTCTGTTTGCGGGTAATGCTCTAACAATGCTACTGTCGTGGAGGCGGCTGTTGCTGCTGCGAAGTTCTGCCACTTCTTGTTCTTGTGGCTGTCTGCGTAATCGCACACTCCCTTGACGACGATGCACGGGATCTCGTCCCATACACCAGCCCCCTCCATCTCAAACGCAATCAGACCATGCTCCAGAGCGATCCTGTCCCGGTCTAAGCCGGACTTCATCACGGTGTCGCCAGACCCCACGCACCCGACAAACACCCGAGGTTCCTGTGTTGCTGGGGTGTTGTCAGCTTGGTTTTCCGAACCGAGGCGCTCCCTTGACACAAGGCGTTCTCTGTCACACTGAAGCGTCTCGCATGAGGTATTACGTGCTGTTTCGCAGGCGCTCGAGTCACTGCAGCTGCAATCTTGATGCTCTTGATGTCTGTGGAGATAGGCTGGCTCGAAAAGAATATCATCTCTTGATGGTGGGCATTGGTATAGGGTCGGGTCCCAGTCTTTGGCTGCCTTTTGTTGTATCTGCGCCAGGACTTGGCCGGCCCGGCGTTGAAGCTCGCTGCGGCCTTGACGTGTTTCAAAGAAAGTAACAAGGGAACGGATTTCCTTGCTAGGCCTGCCAAGGGTGTCGCTAACGATGTCTTTCCGAATGAATCGGTCGGGGTACTGCCGCCCTAGGTCATACTGCACGATGCTTTTGCTGATGACCACGTCTCCGAGTAGAAGCTCGCTAGTCCCTGGGCTAGGCACTCCGCCACAAATGCCGGTCAAGATAGCCAGCACGAGTCCAGTAAAGGTGGATCGGAGACTGGCAGTTGCGCTTGCTGCGCTGACTTTTCCCATGTTGGGGAGGAGAAGCAGGACAACGCTGCGGCTTCCGATGCGGCCGGTCATGTACCTGTTGTGGTCCCCAGACGCGGTTCCTAGCCGGTATCTCTTTGCATCCCAGAACTCGTCGAAAGCCAGGGTGACGGCATCGTATTCGAGCGGTAGGGCGCAGATGATGGCAATGCGGAAGTCTTCGCGACTGGAGGGTTGGCAAGCCATGGCGAATATTCCCAAGTATTGTCGAATTCGTCGGAGGTATCGTCACGGCCGGGGGTGGCTACGGTGAATGCTGTTGATGAGGATCTAGACGAGACAAATAATTGATTGATGGATGTTTCTGGTCGTCCATGGCCAGCGGTAAGCGCTCAGGTTGGATCAGGCTGCGTCTGCAATGAAGACCGGCGCTTCATTGGCATCCCGCCGATTGATTGGCTCATGCGTAAGCAGCGCCTCTGGAAATGCTTTTCCTTTGGTCCGTCATCATTGCATTTCGCCATTTTGCATGTAGAATGTCATTTTTATGTCGTTTTAAAGGCACATAATAATGCTATCTAATTGAACGATGACGGCGACCAAGTTGACTGGCATCATCTCAGGTCTCGAACTGGCTTGGCTCGAGCAGGTCAATACTCGAGATACTCAAAAATATGCAAGAATGGGGGCTTGTCGTCTGCTGATGGACAGTGCGCGCAACCCAACAACGGCTCCTGCCAAAGCCAAAGCCGACTCCATAATAAAAGACCGATTTGGCTCCAAAGTACCGTCATCGGCCGAAAAGTAGTGCCATGTCCTGCAAAGTATCCAGTAAGTGACAGGGCCAGGCAATCCCTACATAGTAAGTTAAAAACCGGACACCGATTTCGAACATGACAGTAGCTCCACCCCTGTTAGATGAAGCGTCAACCATTGAGCGGTCTTGCCGCCGCATCTCTGGGAGACCGTTTGGTTCTTAGTCTTGTTCGAAGAGCAACTGCAAATGCAACTCAAAACCTCTTAGTGGGAGGCTCTGTTCAACTAGCAACGTCTCGACGCCTCACATAGCGCTGTTGTAGACCGAGTTGTCACGATGTCCACCAACCCAGAATCGTAGGAGTCTCAGACAACCTGCATTTCCTGCTTCTGGCCCCTCCGACAACGGCGGGGTTCCACCACCCACTGCCAAGTTGGCTTTTGCCGGGTGCACCAGTCATGACCCGGTCTCGCTGGCCTCCCCAGATGTTGCGGGGAGGACATGTCGGATGCGTCGACGTCGGGTTTGGGGAGATTCCAGCCTGTACGATGCGGAGGAAACTCGCGGAGAGCTCGCGGAGAGGAGAGACGCAGCATGGACATGCCGGTGCTGGGGGCGATTGTCAGACCACTTACATGCACCTCGACGGCTGGGCTCGCTGTGTGTCACTTTGGAGAACCGACACGTACACAACCAGACGCCGTGGTTGCTTGTTGCTGGACTTGACAGGTCTTTCATCAAGCACTCGCATGTCTAATGCGGTCTGTAAGGGAGAACCTTGAAATCTGCCAAAGGCAAACGGCATTCGGCGTTTGGATGAACCTCTGGCACGAGCTCGAGGCATCTCGTAGCCCGGCCTCGTGTTTTCACCTCCGCACTTCACCTCACCCGACTCGCCAGCCGCCGTTGCTCGCGTCGTGTTTTTTGCCCAAATCGGGAGAGATAGGTGAGCTGCCATGACATCACCAGCCGGGCCAGAAAGGCAGTCCATGCCGGTGGCACCCCTTCCGCAATGGCTCTCCCTCGGCCTGAGAGTGGGACCGGTAGCCAGAAAGGTGTTATCGCCGAGATCGCGCAGAGCGTTTCTACCACGGCAGAGTCGCGTCCAGGCCAGAGACTCTTTATCAATCGCCGAGGTCTACGCATATCCGCTCTCGCGTTGTCACATGGCCAGCACGCAGGCCCGGCTCGGATGGCGAGCCGTTGCTCATCCGGGCGCCGCGGGCTCTAGTTCTGCATTGTGCTGTCGGTCAAGCGCCGAGGGCGCCAAGATCCGAGACCTCGCATCTCGGCGATATCCCGGGGGCGTCCGGATTCTTGCATACTGCCCTCAACGCTTATTCCTTTGCACGCTGTCGATCTATGTAGGATATCTACTCCAGCATACTCGTCTGCGCAAATAGCTATCCGCCGATGGGAATAGGGAAACCTCGGAGGAACCCGACATCAGCCAGCTAGTAGGAGGCATGGCTTGGAGGCGCTCCGACATGAAGGGAAAAATTCTGCGGAAGACGAATCAAGACACACCGCCTCGAACAAGACAGACGGCCGCTGCCGATGCGGAAAGCGTTCCGGGTAGCCAAGCCGTTCCGAGGCATGCAAGCCGCCCTGCAGTCGAGAGGAAGAGCTCCGGAAACTGACAGGGACCAGCTGTTTCTTGCTGGTCGGTGACATGTCAAAAAACCTTGTCAACTGTGAATCTCCAACGGCATTCCACAACGTCGGACGCAAGACGCCCCAGCTCCCAAAATGAGAAAGTAATGTTTGGTAGTCTTTCTTCGGGTGACGCCTTACCGCAAATTCACTATCTGATGTGCAACAGCACCAGACGAGCGTCCAAATGGCGGCATCCATATCCGAACACCAGTGAAGTCTCGACCTAAGTTCGTGGTAGTAGTATCGACCAAGCCAGAAATTGGCGTTGACTTTACGTCTTTCAACGACCAGTCAATGCCACGGTTAGTGGATGCAGTCAAACAAGGATCTTGAGCGTGGGACGCAAGAGAAGAAAGTGGTCTGTCCATATCCGGGGGGAGACAAGCTTTCGTCCCGTGAATGAATGTATGACAAGCAACCCAACGGGATCTCCCTGTAGAGTTCCTTCAACCAGTATCTGTTGAAGTCGTCTGAAAAGGCAAACCGGCAGCCTGCTCAAGTCAAATTTGGGATGTTCCCCTTCTAGATATAACCACCCACCACCGAATGCCAAGTTTAACCCCCAGGGGTCGCTTTCCGACGTGTCGCTTTGACGAAGCACGTATAGACGCCAGTGGCCGCAATACTCGCCAGGGTTGTCT
Organism: Colletotrichum coccodes; assembly: GCA_020466075.1. NCBI lineage: Eukaryota > Fungi > Ascomycota > Sordariomycetes > Glomerellales > Glomerellaceae > Colletotrichum > Colletotrichum coccodes. The sequence continues at coordinate 5,619 of JAIMZG010000660.1, forward strand.
TGTCTTCTGGTACGATTTCTTGATGTTTCTGACACACAGTAAGTGCCTCTTCGCTTCATGCAAAAAACCACCGCAAAGGATGGCCGCCTCTTTGGCACAACTCTCTCTCCACGGATCTCTTGAAACCTTGATAAAGATGCACGAGGCAAGGCCGGCAACACACGACATGCGACACGCGGGTTCTGGAGGACTGCGGAGGTCAGCACATGCTCGAAGGATGTTGCTATATAGAGTATTGCTCTGGGGTCAACGGGTCTCACATTCTCTCCCAGATACCCCGTGATCGGTGTACTGTCTACGTATGTTCTTGTCCCTGGGTGACGACAAGTTCCCCGATACGGTCGAGAAGGAGAGCAAAACGTGTCACGACCAAACCTCCCGAAACCTCAGACGACACGATGTGTGATACCCAACGTCGAAGGCCAAGCGGGAACGGGCAAACGTGGCAAACTCTCCGCAACAGAGGGCGACGTCGTACCCGCATCCGACCCGGGCCTCAACTCGTCGTCCGCCCGTGAGAGGGGGCTGCTTGTGGGTGAGCAAACATGAGTCTATCGCACATTCACTACCGCGAGACGCCAGTGATTCAGCGAAGACGCCTTGGGCTTGTAATAAAAGGACTCTCGCGCTGCCGGTTCTCTGACGGGGAGCATTGCTGATGCAACTTCGAAATCCTATGTGATAATTCCACAGCTACCTCGGCGCCCAAGCAAAACTTCAAATCGCAGTCGTCTCCCCGGGAACACAAGCTATAAACATCTCCATAGACTCGCCTCCCAAGAACGTCTCGGAATGCACCTCATATTACCTCTTTTTCTCCTCCTCGCGCTCGCAGCGGCAACCCCCGGCCCGAAGCCTGCACCTCCCTCCGACGACGGCGACACCTTCTGCCCCGAGGGCACGATCCCCTGCGGCCCGGTCTGCGTCCGCGTCACCCAGCGCTGCTGCAACGACCCCTCCACCTCGGAGTTCTGGTCTTGCGAGAGCACGCAAACCTGCGGCGCGGTAAAAAGAGAGGGCTGCCGGACCTCATCGGACCAGTCCTCCTCGTCCGCGTCCTCGCCGCCCGGGACCTCCGCCTCCACCTCTATTTCCACCTCCCGGCCCCCGTCCACCAGGTCCCACTTCCCAGGCCACGACCCCGACCACCCGACCACCACGGCCTCTTTCACCGAGACACAGACGCGGACTCTCAAGACTCGGTTGTCGTCCTTCGCGCGGCCGACGTCAACGAGCGCGAACCAGCCCCCGACGTGCTTCTTCGAGGTGCCGGTCGTGCGGCGGGTCTCCCCCGAGCAGAAGGAGAAGGAGACGCCGTGCCCTACCTCGCTCGTGTCATCTAGCACCCCTACTGAGGTTCCCCCCAAGTCTGGGATGGCGGTCAGGGGCCGGTCGTGGGGTGTTGCGGCGGTGATTGGGGCGGCAGCTGGGGTCGTCGCGTTGCTGGTTTAGTCTGCTGGAGGTTTCATATGGAGGAGTTGCTCTCAATGGTCGATATTGCTTTGCGGCAGGCTCACTCTTTTTCCGGCAGTCTGAATCGAAGCTCCACATGACAACAACAACTCTGCTCCTTCAGCTCACCTCTGCGTGTGAAGACCGGTATCCAACTGAGACGATACCAGACGCTCCATACTCACCCTCATTTTCCAAGATGCATCTTCGGTCCTTCGGATATAGAAAGCAGCCATCACTAAAGCGGAGGAAGGCGTGTCAGAACAGAACCAGGGACGCGGTACGACGCCCCTGTGCTGGCATTAGAAGCGTGTAAACTGATAAAAAGACGAACCAACTCGAGCCCTCCTCTCTCTTCCCATCTCTCTGTCTTTCTTGCCCTGGTTAGACCTTCCGATCGCCTCTTGAAATGTATCTGCGCGATGCGTGTGCCACTCCATTCGTATTCGGTAGCCCATCGTTCAACAAATCGTCAACGCCGCGTGCAACAGGCGGGGCTGGTCGTCAACACCTCCCTCCCCCTCCTTCCATGGTGCACATTCCGCCTCATCCTTGGACAAGGGCGACACGCCGGTGCTTCGGTACCGCAAGGCCGACAAAATCTACTACGAATGCTCTCCCCCACCAAAAGACGTCGACAAAACACATTGATGCGCAGCTCTACCCAACTAAAAGGGCCGTATTATAAATCGTGAGGGGCGTTATATATAAGGTTGTTCGGAGGATTTGTCGTACAGGATCCGTGAAGTCTGAACTCCAAACCTTATGACTCCTGGTTGACAGTTTGCTAGAAAATGTCAGCACTCTTTCGAGAAGATGTATCACCATGGAGTGAAAGCGGTAGCGTCTACGTACCACAAGCCAGTCCATGCCCTCCGTGACACCGCTGCCGTCGACCGCGGAGCAGGCCATGATGCTCCAGTTCCTGTCGCGCAGCTCGCCCAGTCGCAAGGCCTCCGAGATCTCACCCGCACCCTTAGCGCCGGGCTGGTCCTGCTTGTTGGCGAAGACGAGAAGCGAGGCGTCCTTGAGCTCCTCCTCGTTGAGCATGGCGCCCAGCTCCTCGGCGGCGGTCTGCAGACGCTCGATATCGGTCGAGTCGACGACGAAGATGACGGCCGCCGTGTTGGCGTAGTAACACCGCCAGTACGGACGGATGCTGGTCTGACCGCCTAGATCCTACAGACAGGGCGCACTGCTGTCAGCATCTGGGGTACTTGCTGTAGGGTAAAGGACGGGGGCTTGCATACCCAGACGTTGAAATTGAGGTTTTTGTATGTGACGGACTCGACGTTGAATCCTATCGTCGGGATCGTGGTGACAACCTCGCCGATCTGGACGGCTCAAGACGTTAGCTTCTAGGGTCGTTTGCCATGCGCACGCGCGCGCAAGCGCCGGAGATGTCTGCAGTGCAAACTCACCTTCAGTCTGTACAACAGTGTCGTCTTGCCGGCGTTATCCTACAGTCATGGTCTGTCAGCCTTGCGCACCCGCGTTTTGGAGGTGTTTGTCACCAGGAGGCGGTGGTGCGGTGCCCGTTGGAGTTGCATACAAGTCCGAGGATCAATATCCGAATCTCCTTCTTGGACCACAGGAGGCCGGAGAGCCATGACATGCTTGCGCCCATCTTGATGGATTTGTGTTTGAGGGTCGGAGGGGTGTTGTTGGTGAACTCGAAATCGGTAGGGATGCGAGGGCCGTGTACAGATGCGTTGCGACCGTAGTATGCTGTCACAATACGCGGTTGACCTCGGGACAGAAGGGTTGTGGGTGAGATAGGTAGCAAAGGTGGCTTGTTTCCCAAGGTGCGACAGCAGAATGACGGAAGGCAACAAAAATCTCCGCCCGCTCCTGACAGTGAGATACCTTATGTATAACGCAGCAGTAATAACCGTATCCGTATTTGTAAAGAAAAATGGACAACTCGGATGAAGTTCAGGGGTAAAAAAAAAGGCCGTCTATCCCCTTTTCTCCTTGGATCCAATTCGGCGTTTCGTCCGTTTCGTCGAGCTGTTTTATCTCTACAGCCCGGTGGACAAAGAACCGTTGCAAAAGAGTCTCGCTGGCTTGCTCCCTGAGGCGTAAGGTAACGAAAAACGGGTACCCCCTAATTGACAGTTTTTAAGACATGCATAGATGGGAATTCCGGGCTCTGGGCGTTGTAACGGATCCACGGGCTGCCGCTTCTGGATCGTCGGCCGCTCGAGCCTATCGGCACTTCAGGGATTATCACGTAAGCGATCCTCTTGGCCTGAGGCAACAAGTCATGAAATTCGACAATGTCTTATCTAATCAGGAGTTCCTGGGAGCCACACGGCTGAGCCTCTGAGGCTAGTGGCAGTGACTCTTCCGGAAAGCGTGACCCTCCCCACCTCTTGCCCTGCCCGCCAATCAGGGCAACTGCGGGCTCGCTAACCCGGTACGCCTCGTGCGCACGATTTCTAGAAATGAGAAATTCCTTCCCATCCCATCGAGAGCACAACTGCACCCAAAGGACTCGACCACTTTGATCAGCCAACAGCCGTCAAAATGCCGGTACGTGATGCCAACGCCCTCCCCGCGCGCCCCCTTTCGACGACGATGATGATGTGAAGCCCCCCGCGGCCGATTTTGCCCCGGAAAACGACGTTGGAGGAAGCACCCCGCGGTTTTCCGCCGTCGCGCGGAGGTTTCGCAGACGGGGACTGAGGAGGGGCAAAACACATCATCACGATCGAAGAAGGGGGCCGCCGACGAGGACAGGAAACCTCCCAACCCGGAAGCAGAGCGCTGACGTTCCTCTCCCTCGGATACAGAGCCACAAGACTTTCCGCACGAAGCAGAAGCTCGCCAAGGCGCAGAAGCAGAACCGCCCTATCCCCCAATGGATCCGTCTTCGCACCGGTAACACCATTCGGTACGATACACCCTCGAGCCAGCGTTCTCCCTGGTCCCTCGATCTTCTATGATCCGGTGCCAGACGAGACCCCGCTCGTCCTCGCGTACCGTCGAACAAGAACTGACATGAACCGCAGCTACAACGCGAAGAGACGCCACTGGCGCAAGAGCAAGCTCGGCATCTAAACCACTCGCCTCCTTCTCTCTTCAAAATCCCCTTGCCATACCCTGCGGACTTGTCCATCTCGATGGTACCGCCGACCGAAACGACGACACCGCGCTCGACTTGGGAAAATTCTTTTCGCAACTGGGAGGGGTCACTCTGACGGGCTCGCAAATACCCACTGGCTCGAGTCCCGATTCGTGGGGGGAGTCTCACAGGATGGAGGGGAATCAAAATGGGAATGCCCGGCTCGGCTAGACTCTACGTATTGCATGTTACGGTCATAGGGAAAGGAATGCAAAATCATTGATGCCTCTGAATGAAGACACGAGGCCCCCACGATCTCTCCGCATGGGTTTTTTCGTGATGGTTTCGGTCGACCAGGGTTCAGCTCGTCGGCTGACGAGGATGGGGTCTGGCTCATCCGCACAAGTGGTTCTCTCAATCTCTCATCATTTAATACTCTGGCAAATCTCCAGCCCCAGACTGAGCTGGCGCAAATGCATAGCGAGATGATCCCTTGCAACGTAGTCTTCCTTGAAAGAGCTTCAGAGTCATCGGGCGTTGCTGGTCACAGGTGCCCAGCTCCCCTCTCCAACCTGCTCGGTAGGTTGCAACAGACCACAGTGAGGAACTCATCCGGCATGCGCAGCATCGTCCAAGCAAGACCCGAACGCAAACGCATGTCTGACGGAGGCCAGCCTCATACTGTCCTGAGTGCGCACAAGTAGCTTCCGCAGGCCTTCGGCTCCGGTGTACAATGTAATCAGGGTTCTTGCAGGGAGCCGCGCCGGATGTACCGAGCAGCCGAACATTCACACACATGTGCCATGCATCGTTTGCGCCGTCTCGAGTTCGACGTGGATGAGCACTGATTTGTCTTACTATGACTGTCCAGCAAACCAACTGGCGGAGCGTGTGTGCTTCGCAAAAGATGGTCGTGTGTATCAACCGTCTCATCCACTGGCCTGATGTCCATGTCCGTGTGGAACATCCAAATGCTGACCTGTGGGGCAACCCGCAAACTTCCCAAGTAACCGAAACCGAATCAAAGAGCGATCGTCATTAACGCCGGAGTACGATGCATCACACATTAGGAGTGAAGAGAAATATCCGAAGAGGGATTCGAACCCATACTCCGGCTCATCCACCACTCGAGTTGTCCAAGATCCTTTAGCGGTCCTCGGCCCACTCGTTCTCGCGGCGAATCTGCTCCTCCTCCTCGGGCGTGAAGTCGTTGGTGATGTTGAAAGTCTTGCGGATCTCCTCGGGGGACTTGCCCTTGATCATGTTGGCGACGGTCTTGCAGCCGACGTCGAGGAGGGGCTTGATGTCGAGGTAGTTGGAGGCCTAGATAGGAGTCAGCTTGGGACGCGTTACCGATGGTATCGACGAGCGGGCAACATACAAGAATGATCTCGAAGAGCATCTCCTGATCGACCTGCATGAACTTCTGGTCCCACTCCTCGATCTCGGTGGTCTTCTTGCGAGCATCGTTCTCGTCGTCCTGGGTCTGGACGGGGTCGTTGCGGTGGTGCTCGCACCACTCGATGACCTTGCGCAGGACGGCCTCGTTGACCTGAGGAGTAGAGGTAAGCGACCTGTCCAGGTGAAGCAGAGGTGGCGGGGCAGCAACATACGTTGGGGATGGGAATGGGGTTCTCCTGGCTGATGCTGTCGTCGCCAACATCCTCGAGCATGTTCTTGATGAGCATGGAGCGCTCAGCGACAACGCGATCTGGATTCGATCAGTCAGCAAGGTGCGACAGGGTCGGATGGTGGTGGGAGGGGTCTGACGCACCGACGGGGATGGTGATGTTGTCGTTAGACTGCACCCAGATCTTGGAGTCCTTCTTTTCGGCGGCCATCTTTTCTGTGGTGTATAGTTGACTGTGTTGTAACGTTCTTGAAAATGTCAGCTTGGAAGTGGTGACTTGCGACGGGCGAGTGAGCGTTGATTGATTGATTGATCGGCTGAGGTCGGTTGTTGGCAGAGGATGGCGGGGAAAGGAAGAGCAGAGTCGATCGGCGGAAGGAAACAAAGGCTGATTATGTATATTACTTACGGTTCGGAAAAGGTTAAATGGAGGAAATTCGCTGCGTTCGCGGGCGGAAACAACCTTGTTTTTGTTGGAAGTGCTATGGACAAACAGACTGTAGTGATGTGTGGTAGTCGGAAACGACTTCGATTCACGCCTTGCTAGCTGACGTTGTGTCGAAATGGTTTTGGGGTCGGGGCGGTTGGCTGAGGAGGAAGGCACGGAGGGTGTCGCTACCCGTCGAAAATCCAAGCACCAACAGCCAACAGCGGCAAGCGCTCTGTTTGGTCCGTTACGTCTGATTCCAGAGAATATGTGGGTCATCAGCCTTTGGTGCCTGGAGAAGTCGGACCCCAAAACCGCAAACCTCCAGCCGGCCTCAATGGCCTCAGTGGAAGGCCCGCTAAGCTGCAGGGCAACAATGGCGCCTCAAGGCAGCGGGGGAAAAGGCACCCTCCTCTGGCGAGTCCGACAAGAAAGTGATGCGCCGTCCCCTTCAAAGCACCAGGGTCACTAGGCAGAAGCAAGGTGGACTATCTCCTTTCGTCCATTCTTTGGATGACTCTTACCCGAATGCATCCACCATTCCGACTAGTAAGAGAAGGCATGGCTGCCTGCGTGCCATTTCCGGCTCCGTTGAACAATGAGCAGAAGACCTCTTATATCTCTGCTTCCCGCTGTGCACAAAGAACGCTGTTCTCAAACGCCCTACATCTCAAGCCGAAATGGTATTTGCATTGGTCAACCAGTGTGTGGCTTGATATCTTTCGGCTTTAGCCAGTGTGACCTGCATTGCGCAATGTGATCCATAATCCCAAACCTAGAACAGTCAAAGCCGAGACCTGGTTGGCGAAGGCATAGCGTTGGACGAAAGGCCAACTTGAGTCGTTCTATAACCCAAAGCCTTCCAGGCACATCGGGGGTGAGAACCAAAGTGATCTGTAACACCATCAACTCTGTAAAACGATCTCAACAACTTTGTAACTCTTGCTATGGATCGTGTCTGATACTTTTCGGCTCCAATTAATACAGCTTTCTGATCCAGGTACCCGGCGCGCACTTTGGCCATTTCATCTCAAGGCATGTTTTCTTGCTGCAGCGCAGTTAAACCATGAACTGTGCTACACGGAGAAGAGGCAGGATTGCTGCATCGAAAGGCTTTGGCCTCTAGTTACTGAAAAACTCAGCGAAGCACCCAGGGAATGCCCTGTGGAATGATCGGGTCCTGGTTTGGTTCGCCGACTGTCCGGATGCCATGTCGTGACACGGGTCCAGACGATACCTCCTTGGGGAGGCTCGTGACGAAGTAGATACCTCGTGATCACTTATGCCCCGTCTGAAGAAAATCGAACTCCGAGAAGGGCGGACTGCTACTGCCACAAGCACCAGGCGAAGAAGACGAACGTATTAGATATCAAGTAGGGTAAGATGTTCATGGTTGGCTATGGGTACCGGGCAGGAGATGTGAAAGCAAGGCGTTTCGGCGCCCGAGAGACGCTTGACGCCGTTGGGCCCGCGCAGGCTTGCCGAGGACGCTGCGTTATACGCCGAGAACACCGGCAAGGTAGACTCGGGACAGCTCAGACTGCACGGAGAGCGAAATCGGGTCCGTTGGTGCCTCCGTTCCGGTGCCGGCGAAGGGCCGCCTCTCGCTAAACGGTTGTACGGTCAACGAGACGCTCAGGTGGGTGGCTTCGACTCTCTGGTGCCCCTAGGCGGAGAGTTGCTGACGACGACAGTGGTGAGGTCGACGGCGAAGCACGCTCTCCTCGCCTGAGCGCGCCATTGTCCCTCGTGGCACGACGCAGTGTTGTCAACTTACAGAAGCCATGGATGTGGCCTGGCACAGGGTCAAGATCGGACTGGAATCTGGAGACGACAAGGGAGATAAGGTAAACCAGGGCCGATGGCGAAAGCGAGCTGCACGCACTTAAAGAAGCCTGTCCTCTCCGCGGTATCGACCCCCACGACGCGCAGGGGAACCGCTGGTCTCATGACGCGCAGTCAGATGGCGCGAGACACTGGCGATAGACACACATGACGAAGCATTCCTAGGCTTTGAGTGGTGAAGAGACTCGAGTGTGTGGTCCGGCATAGGGTGCAATAGTAGCTGGGTCCGTTAAATGAAGTCGCGCCAGCCAGAGAGGGCGGCGCGCCTCTGTCCGTGGCAGTCACCAATGGTAATCCATGATGCCTCGGACATTGGTGGGACCCGCGAAGCCGAAGCTTCCGTCCAGGGCGCGGACGCGGCCGCGGATGCTCCAAATGTGCCTCGGGCCTGGCACCGGTATTATTACGTTCGTCTGATATCAGCCCTCACTGGAGGAACGAGGCTTGTTGGTCAACCTGACGTACGGGTGCGTGTGCGGGTTACCCCAGAGACGGGTCGACAGCGAGGAAGCAAATTGATAAGCTGTCCCCCGGCTCGAGGGGATGGAAGTGATGCATGATGACAGAATGACAAACGGACGGCCATGGTTCGAGAAACCTGCTGACAGATGTTGTGTTATTTGGTTGGTCTCGCAAGGGGAAAGGGGTGTAGCCCGCCGACGTTGGACGAGAGGGAGAGCGACAACAATGACTGGGCGAGGACGACGGGGAGCGTTGCAAAGGTGGAAAAGGAGCCACAACAACCTACGGAGCGAGACCTGAACCACTGACATGCCGTCCCAGGTGCAGTCCGCCTTGCCAATCTGGGGGCTAGCGCTCCCATCCGAGGGCCCCAGCGAGAGGACCTTGGCAGGGAACAGGGGGTCGTTGCAGCGGGCTCTAGGGAGGGCACACTCCCCAAAGGTCTCACACCTCAGTCTGGCCAGCAGCCACGTCGCGCGTCACGCTGCACCGTTGGACGGGACAGCTGTACCGGGCTGGCGATCCCTGTACCTGAGGTGATGTGTGCCGTGGAATAAGCATTTCACTAAGCTACCGTGGCAGCAGAAACAAAAGCAGGCAGGAGCAGGAGCAAGAGAGACGCATCGTGCCTTGCTCGCTAAAATGACAATCTCCCACCCACTTGCCTTCCCGGCCTCTAGGCTCTTCGAGCTTCCTTCCTTGAACTTCCAGCCCACCTCAGCAGACCTCTCTCACCTCACACCTCATCTCAACTGGCTGCCCCCCGGTGGAAAGGAGCAGCAAAGCACCAAACAAAATCAGGAACAGGGGCCATGTGCCTGCTAGTCT
>JAIMZG010000661.1:0-26900 GCA_020466075.1 Colletotrichum coccodes
TGCGTGCAGCTTACTCCAAATTACCCCACATTTGATAGAGTGGCCGGCTCGCTATGTTGGCCGACTCGCTATGCATGTACGTTATAGTTATAAGTAATGATAATCAATTTAGGTAGATTATACCTACTTTATAAGGTCAGTACAACCTAAAGGGGTGTATCAAAGCGAATACCTGGTATAAGATAACTCATAGAAATTGTTGTGAAACCACAGGAGAAAGGAAGTACAAGTATAGACTAACCGGCCTACTTTTCTAGGTAAATATACTAACTTGTGGCAGGGATTTCATCTGGACATCATTTGGATTTCCCCATTGTATTGCTAGAAAGGAAAACTGTAGAAAAGGGGGGATTTGCAGGGATTACTGAAGAAGGAGATGAACATATAATCAACACACTCAGTTGACCCCTACGTACACTTCAACACCTTCTTCCAATTTGGTCGACACTCTGTCTCTGAACCTGTTGTCGTTGCGCTGTTATGATTACTGATCATCCCACTGATATGATTTTGTGTAGGATATGCGGGTGGGCGCTTAAGTGGCGTCGCCTTGGGGTGCCGGAGTTGGGGGTTATAAGATCGGACGAAGGTGTTCAGAGTTCAGCCGTAAAATGTACGGTCCTGAAGTTTACTTTGATGAAGACAGGGGTATTTGGGATTAGCTAGAGTAAGATTTCCATCGGCCAAAAACATGAAAAAAAACCAAGTTTGTTGCAGGTTGGTTTTGATGAGAATTCGCAGCCATTGTCCTTTCTGATCGTGTAAAATTGTCATTGATCCATGTGTCTGCAATGATTCTCTCGCGTTTTCGACCTCGTTCGTCATTATTTGGCGGGCTATCAATGGATGCGGCATCGTGTTATAGCAGATTATCAAGATATGTTTCATCATCGTAGCCGGAGTGGCCAGGCACTATTCTGAGCCAGTCATCTTCGAGATTTCAGTGCTCCTCCGCTGCAATAACATAGTGCTGTCTGAGCTCTTTCTGTCGGTTGGCACATGAACCAGGCAGTCCCGGTTTAGATCTGCCATATACATACGCTGCTTCAAGCTCGAAATCCTTGCCGTCGAGAGATCTTGATGCAGCGAAATCGAGCAGCACAGCGGTGGCAGTGTCGAAGCAGAGCTCTTCGGCTCCTACGAGATGAGCAGTTGCGTTGAGCTTGAGGTTGCCCAGGTCATCCGGGTACATTTCGAGAACCAGATGAACCTTCAGGACACCACGGGGTGCAGACGGGATACAATCCAGCCTAAGTGTGGCCACTTCTTCATTCTTCCTGGCTTCGGGAAGCTCGCCCTGGAAGACTGAGACGAGTACGGCCGACTGACCGTCCACGGTTGTGGTAAAGTTCAAAGTTTTACGGGCCGGTAGCATGGTCCACCGTTGGAACATCCGTAACGCCTCTCCCCCAATAGTTTCAACGCTCAAAGTCCGTGCTTGCAGATAGAACCTTCCAAGAACTTCTTCGTGGCTATCGTACCCGGCAAGGATATCGGCCAAAATGGCGGCCCCATAAGTGACAAGTTCGTCGTGGTCCAGAGTGCCTGGCACCAACTGAAAATCATCTCCTGTATCTAATACGGCAGCGCGTTTCCCGTCGAAGAATGCTTCTACCATAGATCGAACCTGGGGAGCTCGTGTATAGTCACCCGTGACCACGAAATGGACAATTTCGCTTCTTGATATGTTGGCATCTTGAATGACCTTGTCCACGTACGCCAACGTCTGTTCGAAGTGACCCATCTCAGCCGCGTCGAAGCAGGAGGCCCCCGTAGTTCGCTTGTGCCTGATGAGTCTTCCTATTTCCTTGCCAAGTTTGGGGTTCATGATTGTGCCGTGATGGTCAAAAACCCCCATGTCAACTTCGACAAAGGACACCTCGAAATATTCTCTTCCCAGCTCGTAAAAGACAACATGAGTAGCTTCGTCATGCAGCTTGTCTATGCCGTAACCAAATCCGGCAGCGGTGGATGTGTTCATTATTCTGACAACTTCCAATCCGACGGATTTCCCCGCCTTCTTGACCTCGCTGCGGTCATCCCCGCTGAAGTGAGTGGGTACGGCCACAACTGCCGACTCGATTTCGTGCTGCGCCCAAGCCTCGGCGGTTTCTTTCAGCTCGTAGAGAATTATGGGCAGGGCGTCTCTAAGGTTGTGCTTCTCTCGATGATCATCGACGGAGTCGTCCGATGGACGCGGGTTCTTGATCACCCTGTGCATGAAGTACTCGGGTTCAATAATATCGCAGACCATGTAGCTCCTCAAAGTCAGCAATGCTGTTTTGAAGGACTGCGAGGGATTCTATCCTCACCTAGTGTTGAAAAAAGCATTTGAAAAGCTTGGACAGGAATAAGAAACATTCACCGTGTGATCCATGTTCATGACAGCGAAGCCTGGGTTATGTTAGATCCGCAAACAGACTTGAGCTGGAAAGGCCCTACTTTGACCATTAAGAGGGCTTCTTCTGGCACCATGCTGAATCTTGCCTACGCTTGAATATGAAGGCCCAAGACTCTGCAAGATCCGCCACCGTCAGTCAGAGAACTCGAAGATGTATTTCCTCAAATTTGGCACTTACAATGGCAATTGCATGTGGATCTTGTCCAGCACTCCACTCATAAGCTTCGGAGGCGACAACAAGAACACGCGCCAAAGACGAAAAAACAGCAAATGCCAGTAATGTTACCAGTCTGCTAGTTACATATCGTCGTAGTTGGAGCATATTGGGTAAGCTGTTGTGCGCCTCTTGGCTGCAGCGAAGACGAGTACCGATAGCTTGAGAGCATGGGAGAGTGAGAAATCGCTTGACGTTTTGGCTGCTTGAAGACTAGGAGGGCTTGATCCTCATCCAGAATTTTTATGACTTGAAGCAAAACCCCTCACAAGGCTTTCCGATAATTTCGTTGTCAGTGATTCTTCTCACCTAGAGTTGCAGACCTGTCTCTTGCTTATAGGTGGAGTATTTGACAATGTGTTCGGTTAGGACATTTCCAGCTTGGGGGCTTAGTGAGCAGCACAGAAACGACACCAGGACCCGTCCCAGGTTACTAAGCAGCCATGCTAAGACACTCGGCAATCTTAGAAAATGCTAATCAAGTACTGTCAACATAAGTACTAGCCAGTAGATAAGATGAACTAAAGGCTTGAGTAAACGATGCGCAAAAATTTCTCATCAGGAGGACGATCAATCGCAGATTTTCTGTTATGAATTCCCTATGGCGCATTCCCTCGCCAACAAGCCTCGAAGGCAGCAGGATCATGCAGTCAATAGCAATGGAAGCGCGTGGATTTTGGACTGTCTTTCCGATGCTTGTTTGAGAGCAAGTAATACAGCCGTACGGTTGATGGGAGAGACTCGATTTGTGTTTTGTTTAGTCTCGAGTTCGCTCAGAGTACGGCCGGGTGTGTGTCCGATAGCAATTGATGTGGTGAAGACAGATGTGGTCGGGAAGGCCAAAGTGATTTCAGAATGTAACAGATTTAATGAGCAGGACAACGGTGACCGGCCCAGAGCGTACGCCGCCGAACCTCTTCATATGCGCCATGATCGAAAAGAAACATGACCAAAGAACTTCATTTTAGCTTGTCGGGCACAGTGAAATCAATCTTGGATCAAGCTCGCCAAAAACGAACTTGGTTTCGGAGGGTTACAAAAACGAACCAATCTCAAACCGTGGCGGCACCATTCATGGAGAACAAGAAAGGAAAGGCCTCCCGCCCTGTAACATGTAACTATGTCCGGTTGATCCTCGCCGACGGAATCAGAAGGACCGAGATTCCAAGTATGCTCAACCAACCTAGTCGAAATAAAGTAATCTGAAACATCGGCAGGCATTCAGTGCTCGGGGACCACAGCATAAAGTTAAATAGCTTCCCTCCTCACCCGAAATCGCGATCCCACAGTCGGTTGAGCCAACCTTACCCGGTCGGAATGTTACGAGCCAACAAGGTATAACAAGATTACAAGGTATACATCACGCGGCATGAAGGGAAAACTTAGCAGAAGAACCTTTATAGCAGCACGCCACCTGTATAGCACCAGAGCGACTATATAGAGGGCCCTCTTGCTCCCTTCAAAGGATGAGAGGGCCAGAGATGAATAAGAGTCACCCTCCGCACCCACCTTCTCATACACCAGTGCCCACCCACTGCTAACCTCCTCACTCTGTGTCACGCGCCCCTGACACGGAGCTACCCGCTTGCGTACTTCTCTTTAATCCATTGGAGAGTCAGGTGAAAACTCCAATTGCGGATGAAACGAGCCAGGCTGTTCAAGGCTATGCATCTTCATCTTGCGGTATTAAACGGACTTTGCCCGAGGAGGCAAATCTCTTCCAGCTCTGCCGAAGTAGTCCATAGACTGGTTGGGATGTAACCTTAACCGGCTACGTCGCAACCCTACGCTGTTGGCACGTCATGACTCTTAGACCTCGTAGGGATAGCCTAAGGACATGCGTCCGCGCATGCTCTTTCTTGTCGTGTATCCAGAGTCTCGACGAAATATTGGTTGGAGGATCAACCCCAGAAAGTCTGATGGCTTTTTCGTACTTTTACGTCTTGCCATTTTGCCTTGCAATTGTACCGCTCTTCTATCTCTGCTGATATAAAACCTCACTGGATCCCTTTTGGAAACACGACTCCACACAACCCGGGACGATTGCGTATCGGCCAAATGTCTGTAATCAAGATACCTATCCTCTTCACGGCATCGGACTTTTGATTAGAGAGCAATTCGCTTCCGGGTCGTTCCCGGAACGAAGTAAGCCGCCGATACCGAGGGATCGGTTTCGATCTTACACTAGTGCAATGAAACAGGAGAAGAACTCGATACGAGCCAAGACCAAATACAGGGTATTGTTACACTTGTACCATTGTCAGTTTTCCTGCGAACAAGGCAAGGATCCATCAGGCTATGAAGGATTCATACAGTGCAACTCTGTTATAAGGCTCAGTAGTCAGCACCATGCTCTTGTCAGTCGATTACTGGTCGGTCGCAACTTAACTTTATTTTTCAACACTGCCCTCACAATGAAGCTTCAAGCCCTTCCTGTCGTCCTTCTCTTTGCAACTCAAGCCCTGGCTGAATGCCCTGCGAACCAAATCGAGCTCTGGGACCTTCATGTTATCGACGGTACGGCGCAATGCTCGAATTACGGTTGTTATAAATCCTGTAATGTAAAGGGCGGTTCTGGGTCATGCAACGGTTGCACGTCAACAGGCGGGCCGAACGTTATGACGCTTGGCGCGAGCTACTGCTGCGATGGACCTCTTGAAGGCCTCTCCAACACTTGTGTCACAAGATGTCCAGGTAGAGCTCTCCTCCCTCATCTGCAAAATCAATCAAATACTTTAGCTCAAATGCTAATGCATGGTATGCAACAGGATGATAACCATAACACTGCCTTGAGGTAGGCTCCGACCGAACGGTGTAGTTGGGGTGTATTTCGAACTGAGAGCACCTGGCCAAAGCGGAAGTCTTGAAAAGTTAATAGACGCATAGCGGTAATAAATCTGTTCAACCGGTTTCGAGTGTGAAGACTTGCAAGGCCGTTATATCGTGAGTGACAAAGTCAAAGTTGTAAAAGCTAAAGAGACTGAGTTGAGAACGGACTTCTTCCTCCTCCAGGTTACTTACGTAAAGATCAAGTGTGCTGCCAAGGTGCAGCTGATCCCAGCTGTGATCAGCCGCCCGCCCCCACCGGCTCCCTTATCGTTCCCGTAGCTCCGATAAGGCTCTCAACGACGAGCCAACCCAGTACTGTCATCCTCCATTCTCTCCTTCGATCGTGCATCTCGAAAGCTCCGTCCCCCTGCTCCCTTTATTTCAGAGCCAAGTCAACAAGCATGAAGAGCACATTATCGGCATGACTGATCCAACGTACACAGTCTTCGTCCGACTGCCCATTCTCCGAGGCGAGTTTACGGACCCTCCTCCAGTAAGTCCGTTCCGCCCGTCGACCCCTCCGGTTAATCACAGGGACGCGAGGCGCCGATCGATACTGATACGATTCCCACCAACGCAGGTCAACTGGGATTCCACCAAGGACGATGTGCTGTGGAACATCCTCTCTAACGCGACCAAAACAGAGATTGACTGTAAGCTGAAGATACCGCCTCGTTTTTTGGACGTTGCTGACTGACCTGTGCCCAGGGAACGAACTGTAAGCCCCCCTCCCCGACGGACCTGGACTCTTCCATCGAGCTCACCCGTCCCGCAGAGCTGCGCATTTCGACGTGACTGTCGACTTCCTGCTACAACAGGTAGCCTACCTGACCGACCGGCATACAGCCCAGCTCCGGGCTCAGGTCCGGAAAGCCACAGCCGCCGCCAAAGGCTCCTCCGGTCCTTCTCCCGTGCCCGGCGCCGAGCCTCACAACCACCAGAGAGCCGCCTCCGCCCTCTCCATCCGCCGCGACTCGCCCCTTCCCCGAACCGATACCAGTACCCCGGCAACTCCGATCACGTCGTCTCTTCGACCGAACATATCCCGTCATGGCTCTGCTGGCACGATAACACACAACTTGGGCGGCGGCTCGTCAAGTCGCCAGAGCAAGCCTGCGACGTCGCGTCCATCCAACGAGACCCAGCGCCGTCGCCTATCATCGCTGCCAATCCAGACCACACCCCGCAGTCCCGAGCCGGCGTCGCCCGGCGCTGACCAACTGAGCTCCCCCACATCCTCCTCCGACGAGTCCAGCCCAGCACAGTCGCGCATCATCCGTCGCCCTCCTCGCTTCCAGCAACGTGACGGACCGGGCGATCTCGAAGACGAAGACGAAGACGCCGAGCCCGCGTTTCTTCAACACAAGCCGCAATCATCCAACACATCAGCGCAGGACCTGGGTTCCACTCTGCGGGGCGACCCCCGAAATGTCCGACGGACACCGAAGGGCAAGGAGAAGATACATCATTCGGAGACGTCAGATTCGTCGACCAGCTCACCCGCTCTGGTATCTCGGGGCCCCTCGACCGGGGAACGTCGTACAGCGGGTCCCTTTTCTCCCCGGCGCCCAGCTGAGCTGGCTGGTAAAAGCCCGAGCAGGAAGGGGTACTCCCGGGACGGGAGCGATGGGACGCCGAGCATGGGCAGTAGTTTCAGTGACTTGGACGGTAGGTTATCCGAGCGAGGCATATTTTCCGAAGGCGCTAACAGACAGCAGACGCCTCAGTAACGCAGTCCGCACTCGAGGAAGCACTGGCGAGTAAGATGCAAGACGGCGCCATCGGGAGCAGGTTCAGCATCAGTCAAGCATTTAGAAGCCGCTACATGCCCAAGCCTGGTCAACAGTAACAGCATTGCGAGTGTCAGAATTGTCTTACGGTAGAACATGGGACGGTCGGGTTGGGAAGCATCTCTGGCGTTTAGGTAACATCACGAAGCGGTTCAGAATGTCCATTTTGCTTGGTCTTGATTGAATGCTGGTTCAGGTCTGGGCGTAAGTACAAGTCTATTTGAACAGCCGCAAAGTCGACGCTGGCTTCTCGCACTAATTGCCTTTACCACCTTGACTTACCGAGATCCACTGACGAGCTAGATGATTGTAAATGCAAGTATCGTAGTGCTCAGGGCGAGGCCAGGTCAACATTTGGTTTTGTTCTACGTCCAATTGAGTATAATTCAAAGGCGTGGCCGCCCGCTATGTACGAGTGCTATTACCCCAAATCAATCGTACAGCAGATACCCGAACACTAGATGTCCATATCGAACTTCAGCCCTAAACCTCAAGTGAGGCCCCACGAACCTTGCGACGATGCTGACTTCCGAAAACAAGTCCCAGCATGCTAACATCTATACGTCTCTCGCTTCATCCATATGATGTTCAAGTTTGATGCCTGTCCCTCATTTCATGGTTCTCGCCTCTTTCAACTACCGTATCGTCAGCATACATCATGTGATCTCTGACAAGAGAGAACAAGCTTACCATCGGCCTCGTAATCCTTGTGCCCCTCATACGGATCCCAAACCCTCTTTTTTCCTAAGCGGTGGCGGCCTCGCCGGTGTTGTCTCTTCCTCCCGGGATGATGCATCGTCGTTTCTATTGCAACCCTTGTCCTGCAGCTGATGCTCGTCATCGATCCTCTCGCCGTTCTCCTCCCGGCGCTTCTTGGCCTTGTGCGCGCGGTAGAAGAAGAGCGCCCCTACAAGGGCGATGAAGACGGCGATGGTGCCAATGATGACCCGATCTCGACGGGGTTGAGGGCCCGTGGTGGCGGAGCGGGCTGTTCGCCTTTGCGTGTGTCTCCTTCGAAGAAAGACATGGCGTCCGGCCGGCGGTCGTGCTGGTGGTCACTTCAGGCCCGTGTGTCTAGGAAGGGAAGCCGGGGGGAGACTCGCGAAGCGAGAGGCGTCGGATGGCGGTCCGGGGAAGATGGCGGCAACTATCGATGGAGACGGGAGCTAGGCCGTGTGTGCGAGCTGAGGCAGTCTGGGCTCTAAGCACCCTGTTGGATGAAGCAGCAAAGACCAGCCTGATATTCGGAAAGTATCAGAGAAAGGAAGAGTCTCCAAAGGAAACGATTCGCTTCTTTGGTTTCTTACTGCAGATCGCAAAATCAAAAAGTGACCGACACTGACGGTCTCCAGGAGCAAAGTGAGTCGTGTTTGCCCTGTTCTTATGCCGGCCCTCTTCGCGCGGGAATCCGTGTTTCTCTCTACCTCCCCTCGCTCCTCTCGGGCCAATATGAGTCTACTGCTCCATCTTTTCTTCTTTACCAACAACAGCTTCCCTGGTGAGCCCGATGGGACTTGCTTCCCTGCAGCTAACCGACATGCTCCTGTCTGGTGGTTTGTTCCCAACGGACGTACCGAGGCCCCCCTCTCTTCCTGGAGGATTCCCTCCCTAATTCCGCGGGAGGACGTGACAAACGAAATTGCCGATCGAGTTGGAATAAGAAAAACGATGGTTTTGTTTGCTTCCTAATCGGGCAAGTATGAGATGCTGGAACATGGATGTCACCTCCCTGGACCCGCTGAAGCCATTTCGACAACCAACACGACTTGTCATCATTCACTCACCGGTTCAGGCGGTGGACATCCTAACCAGGCTGAGGTTGAACCGGGGAACTGTTGCGCCATCTTCCTCCACTTCAATCTCAAAATCTCCGGAATCCGACCTCTTTG
Organism: Colletotrichum coccodes; assembly: GCA_020466075.1. Classification (NCBI taxonomy): domain Eukaryota; kingdom Fungi; phylum Ascomycota; class Sordariomycetes; order Glomerellales; family Glomerellaceae; genus Colletotrichum; species Colletotrichum coccodes. The sequence continues at coordinate 9,124 of JAIMZG010000661.1, forward strand.
CTGCTAGAACGCGGCACTCCTCATTTCTCTTGTCTCGCTCCCCAATGATAGTATGAAACGAGCAGTCTTGGAACGGGCACCACGTGGACCACACAACCGCAGCGTCGAGAGACTTTTACGAGCTGGGCCAGACAAGCTCTGGCACAAACATGGCCGAGACTTCTTCGGGATTGGTGGACAGACCTGAGAGGGCTCCCGTCCGGCTGCCGAGACGCGTAATCTCGAATCGATTTGGTTGGTCGTCTGTCTCCAACCCAGCTTGATGCGTGTAGAGGAATCCAGAGAACCGTCGAGCCGGCTACACGTATCGGGGCCCCGGTGCCACGAACAGGTGAACGGGCGGGAGAAGCGGCGACCATCCTCCCGAAACGGTCCAGTCCCAGTCCGCCGCGGCCGCTTGCTGTGTCCCACGCTCGTCACGCAACGAGACACAATCGGGCTACCCTGCGCTTGCACAACACCATTTCGTCCCCCCGTCGCCCACGTCCAACGCGAATCTGTTCCGGCCTGTTCAGCGGCTCGCTAGATAAAAGTGGAGAGAGCAGGGGAATAAGTCCGAGGGGGAGTCGGTTGGTTCAGATTGAGATTGGGATTGGCCACCGACGTTTTCTTTTCCTTCGCCGGCCGTGGCTGAGACACGGGCCTCGGCTGCACGAAAAGACCTCGCATCCAGGACCGCATCATGCCCGCGAAAGGAGGCAAGACCTTCTCGCTTCCAGAAGACATTCGAGTTTGTGGGTTCCGTGCAACGATCGACCACCGGAGCCGCGACACTGCTCTCTCCGTGGGGTGAAATGCGCCGCATGCTGGGCGAGCGATCCAGCATATCACCGGTGTGACTGGACCACAGGAAGTGACATCTGAGCCGTCTGGGGTTGGACCAGTCTGTGTCGCATAGCATTAATCGATGGCTGCATGCCGAGATGGGACGCTCCTATCCGGCCTGCACGCTGTTGTGCGACGATGGGCGACCTTCGAGGTTCGGGTGTTGCCTTCGCGCGGCGTCCTTTGCGGATTGGCAACTCGTAAGAGGCGAACGGCCCCAAGAGTTATCAACTATCACATCACATCTACTGTCCAGGCCGTGGCGATCAAATGTGACACAGTAATCAGCGTTGATGACATGGGCGAATATTGATTATGCTTGTGGTTCATCTTTCAGAATAATGCAAACACTAGAACAGCCACAAGGAGGTACGGTGTCGTTGTCCGAGCTATTATGCGTGGCCTCGACAGGGCCGCCTTCCACCGATGGATTCAGACGTTCATCTGAGCCGGCTTCCTAAGCGGGCGTGAAACTCAGCAGCACGTCGTTCGGCAGCTTCGTCGTGATCCCCACGGTCTGCTGCAAGGGCCTCTCGTCCCTCGGCGATATCTCCTTGAACGTCTGCAGGATCCTCACAACGAAGTAGCTCATCTGCGTCAGCGCGAACTGCTGGCCGATACATATCCGCGGGCCGCCGGAGAAGGGGATGTAATCCCACCTGCGTCGCAAGTCAGCAAAAATACCGAAACCCGCCTTCGGTGGGCGCAGGCACCGCTGAGCGCATCTGGCACGCCCAACCCGGGTAGAGAAAGCATCGGAAGAGGGTGGATACGTACGACGGCCGCCTCTCCTCCCAGCGCTCGGGACGAAACTCGTCCGCGTCCTCGCCGTACAGGTCCTTTCGCCGGTGGATGCAGAACAGAGACCACCGCACCGGCGTGCCCTTGGGGACGAAGACGGGCGATTTGCCGTCGGGCCCGCCGCCCACTGGGAGCGTGGTATCCCGTCCTGTGCCGCGCGATAAGCTCGCGACGGTCGGGTAAAGCCGCAGGACTAAACGGAGATTGACGACACGGTCAGCACTCTAAATCCTTCCTCCCAATCATAGGCCTGAGAATTCCCCTCGGCCCGAGCAGCTAGTCAAAACTCACTCTCCTTGAGTACCATGTTGAGGTACTTCATATCCTTCATCTCCTCCCATGTCGGTCTCCGCCCCTCGAGGCCATCAACCTCCGCCCTCAACCGCTTCACGACGTCCTCCCTCCGCGCCAGGATCCAGAAGAGCGTCGACAGCGTCGAGGCCGTGGTGTCGCGCCCGGCAAGGATCATGGACAGAAGCTGCGCGCGAATGTAGTCGGGCGTCATCCCCGGCTGCCCGATCATCTCGTTGAGGAACACGTAGCCCCTCTCGGGGTCCTCCTTCCTCTTCTCGTCGGCCTCGATGTCGGCCCGCACGCGCTGGACGTACGTGTCGCAGAAGCGGTGGATGACTTTGAGGCCCTCACTCCACTTCTTGTCGTTGTCGAGGAGGGTGAGCAGGCCGAGGCGCGAGCGGATCGCCGCGCGGACGGTAATGTATTCAAAGGTTGACGTGAACTCACGGGCTTCTGGTGAGGGTGTCGTGAGCATGTTTGTCGAGTGGCCGAACCTGGAATTCCTCGTCAGTACATCAACTTGACACCCTATCGTGCCCTGCGACGTGGATACCCACATAAAGTCCGTCGCCGAGTCCATGGTCATCATGTACAGCAACGCCTGCAAATCCACCGTCGCCCCATCCTTTGGGATCTTCCCGATCAGGTTCCCAACATGCCTCTCAAAGCACTTCAAGTCCGCAATCTGGTTCCTCACAAACGTCGGCCTCATCATCGCCCTCGCGCCGTGCCACACCTCACCGTTGGCCGCGAAGATGGCGTCCTTCCCCAAGATCGGCAGCACCGCGTCCCTCCTCGGCCCGGTAATGGGAAAATCCTCAAACGAGCTCGCCAGCATCGCCTTCAAGTTCTCCGGCTCGCTCGTCATGAGCACCCAGCCCGTCGGTGTCTTGACCCACCACGTGTTTCCCAGGTCGGCGAAGACCGTCTGCCACCACTCGAGAAGGCCGTGGTCCCGCTGCCGCGCGAGCGAGGTCCGCACCCAGTCACTGCCGAAGACGGGGTCCGTGTGCGGGTACACGGGCACCTCGCCGCAGTTGCGGGCTTTCACCTGGAAGAGGTACCAGGCCCTGTTGTACAGGACGACGGCAGGGAGGACGAGCAGTGCGGCGAGGATGGGGTGGGCGAGGGCGTGGGAGGACGTGAGGTGGGAGTCGCGGCTCCAAAGGAGGTACTTCTCGGCGGCGGTCCAGACAATGTAAGTCCCCAGGACGGCCGAGGATGCCAGATAGAGATACTCTCGTGCCATGTTGTGCTGTGTTGCGCCGCCTTCTTCTGATGGTCTGTCAGTCTCTGGAGGTAGAGGAAAGTCAACGAGTTGCCTCAAGTTCATATACCTTTTCTTCTCGGGTGCTTAAAAACACATAAAGTCGGACCACGGTTTTATTCGGGTCTTTAAACGTTTATGCGAGGGCGGCCGATGAGAGATGCACGAACGCCAGACGTGATATCCGAAGGTGCTCGTAGTCTACAGGGAAGATTGTCCGTCAACCTTTAAGGACGATAAGCAAGAACAAACTAGAGTAGGCTCGACTGCCAGAGTTGCAACGTCCTTATACCACAAAGCATGGGTGATATGCCGAGACGATGCGCGTGTCCAGCGGGGTTTTACAGGGTTTTGGGTGATGTCACATAACCATCCCATCCATCCCGGGTCTGACCCTTCTCAAACTAACCTCGATGCATCCACAGGGAGGATGCAAGCGACGAGCTCAGTCAACCTACCCCTCCAAACTCCAATTGTGGTGGGCTGAGTTGGCTCTTGAGGGAGCGCCACAGACGCTGCACTAGTTCACGTTCACTCTAACACCGACTGGCAGGCTGCAGGATGCCGTATGGAAGTTCCCGCCCCAGGGAACGGCTGCACGGGGCTGGTTTTCGTCCGCTTGCCTCCCAATCAGCCCCCGCAAGCCTTAGGGATATTACCCAGAAAGGAACCTACCTTTCTCAAAGAGGCAGGCAGGTTGAGATCGAGCTGCGCAGTTTAGTACATCCATAACGCCGTCGAGATGTCCTTGCACGGTCACGCACCCCGCGTTCCTCATCGTCCCCCACCTCCCCAACTCACCTCTGCGTTGGCGTGTGAGCAAATTGCCGGGCTGCTCATTGGCTCGGTCCAGAAGGCAGTGAAACCTTGGACAGGACTGGGAATATACCGGGAGTGGAGAGATGTTTACCTGGGCCACTTTGGACCCAAAAGAAAAGCCTGGCGGATAATATACTCCACAGTGGCAGGTTTGTCTTCAGGGCAGAAATCCGAGTCGAACATGAGGACCGCTCGAGGAACCCACGTATGAGGTCGGCCGTCTCTTTGATTGGCATGCTATACCAACCATCGGGAGGCTTGGAGAGTCTGTCATCTTGGCCGCCTCTGCAATCCAACGTCGTCTCGTAAGCCAAGATTTCTCGAGTGCTCCGCCTCAGCGGTAACCTCGTTCTCGCTGTTGACGGTCTTCTCCGGCCCGTCCGTGCAGGGATGTGACCGCCTCGCGCCCAGTCAGCATGGAGTTATCTCCGTGCGGACGGCCGGCGTAGATGATACCGGGGCTGTTCAGCGGAGGCAGGGTGAGCATCCGGGGGCTTCCGGGGACCGATACCCTTTGAATCCCGTCCCAGAGCACTGCTTATTTGCAAACATCATCACGATCTGCCTTCATAGTTTCATCACACTCGACAACAGCTGGGACCGAAAGACCTGCATGTGCAGAGCGATCATGAAACCGCCCTATTGAGATTGATAATATGTATCAACTATCTATATACAAGTCGTCATAATGTCGTGAGTTTTTGCTTCCGTCTGTCTCTACTTGAGCGCTGGTTCTGTCGTGATATCTGACAGTGACTGTTCAGTCTGGTCCTCCAATGAATGCGGGATGATGCCAATTCGATGCGTATGTAAACATCCAAGTATGTTCCAGAAACATATTTGGGCCCGTTTGGTTAGCGCCTTGGTTATAAATGCAATGCTGCAATATTCGGTGCTCGCCGAGGGTCTCGCTCCTTTGCAGATCACTCAATCCGAGCCGACTGCTGCGATCCTATGCTGTTCCTCAGCGTAGGGTTCTTGTTCTTTCTGCTTAGCCTCTTCTCTCGTGCCATAGGTATTCCGGAGGGATGGGCCGAAACCGCCACCGCTGCGCCGCTCATTTGAGACATCACGCTGCCTCGTTGTGGGAGGCCTTGGTGGCTGCTCACCATATGTTCCTTCAACGGCCATGGAGACAAGATGCCGTTTTCACGTACGCTTGCTCCGTCGCTGGAAGCGTCGTGGTCGATCCCCTTCCCTTTTTCGTTCATCTCATCCGTCTTACGCCGCTTGGCCAGAGCTGCGAGGCCTCCGCCTCCCATAAGCGCAGACCGGAAGTCGAAGAAGCGCTCCTGGAGGGGCTTCTTCGACGTTTCGTCCATTAACATCCAAATGATGCCTATCATCAGCAACCCAAGAACCACGAACGTCAAGATTGCCGCTCCAGCCGTGTCTCCCGAGGTCAAAGGTGGGTAATTCGACACCGCCGGAATTGTTCGCCCAATGTCGCTGCCTCCTCCTCCGGGATCGCCTTGGGAAGTGCCGCCAGCATCGGCAGTAACGGGGGTTCTGGCACTTTCGATGAGGTTACCGAGCGTGATTTCGAGAGCCGCCATCTGCTGTCCAACGCCTTGCATGCCGTCCCATGTCCCGTTCTCGGTCCATCTCAGCCCGCACATGCGTCCGTTCGAGCCGCCCTTGCATTGAGCCGCAGCTGCAACGGACGAAGGGCGGATCTTGGCCATGACACGATCCGACAAGTGCGGGGCCCATTTCGTGATGGCGGCCAGCCAACGACTGAGATAGGCCTTGAACGACTGCTGGTCGAGATTGCATAGCTCAACCGTCTCACAGGCGACCTCTTGCATGATGTTGTTTCCCTCGCCAACAAAAAATATATCGGCAGCCTTCACAAGTCCATCTAGCCGATTCTTCCACACCTCGCTCTTGGTATGATTGTACATGGCCGCCGCACCGAGAATCATACCGCCGGCGTTGTAGGTCCACTGGTAAGGTACGATATTCGTGCAATTGTACTGGATGTGGCCGCCGTCGTACACATAGTAGTCGTCTGAGATGAAGTTGACGCCGACCATCCAGTCCCATGTTTTGTCGGCCCACTCGGAGTAGGAGGTGTTGCCGGTGTAGAGAGCCAGGCGCCCAGCGAGGGCAAAGAAACATGCTTGCGAAATGGTGTTCTTGTAGTCGTAGCCGTTGTTCCAGTTGAATATCTGCCATCTAAGCCCACCCGCGCAGTGATCAGGATCCCATCTTGCAGCTTGGGTGTTGAAGACCGCCTGTGCCAGCGCAAGCCACTGTGGCTGATCTTCGGGAGGATCGGGGAACTTATACTCGGCGGCAGACATGACGGCAAGTCCCCAGAAGCCCTGGTCATCGTTGCCCTCGGTCAGTGTCTGGTTATCGGGCATGTAGTCGTTGTATTTGCCGACTTGGTGGAGAAGACCTTGGGTGACGACTTTGTTCCAGGTATCGTCGCCCGTGTAGTACCAGTAGTCGATCATGGTGCCCATGAGAGCGCCGGCCTCCCACCCTGGAGTTGTGTCAGTAAAAGACCACGGGCCCGAATACTGTGGACCATGTACACACAGTAATATGGCTTGGGAAGAAGACCGGGGGTATTGCCCGGCTTGTCTCCGTCGTAGAACGACATGAGGTCTTCGGTCATCCTTCTCGCGATAGTCTTGACATTGTCTGCACACGGCACCTGTAAGTCAAAACATCATCGAGGACGCATATGACACCTACTAGGGTCACTTGTGTCCAAATCGTATGCGGTGGTGAACTGGACGGACACCAGCAAGAGTGCCGAGAACAGCCAACTTGAAGACCATGTTGGTCGGCCCCGCGGTGCTGTCATGATGCGAGAAGTTGGCGTGGGAGGGGTCCTTGGCTTTCAGGGACGAACCGCATGAAGGACGATTCAAAAACCAGGACAGACCTCGGTGAAGTGCGAAAAAGAGGGAGTGGGTGCCGCAAGATTGAAACAAATAAATATATAAAAAAACGGGCCAACGAGCCAACAATTCCACAGGCGTGGAAATTCCTAGCGTAAATCGGGCAGGACGTGAGCATGGAGTCGAGCTACGTTTGTGAGGTAATGAAGTAGCTCCGATGAGGTGACGGCCGGAAAGGTTAGTCGGTACTATTTCCCCTCTCTTTCACATAACGAAGCAAGTTCGTACAGGGTGGTTGGACTAGACACACACACAACAGCTCACACCTTGGGGAAGTACGTGTACTTGTAGTGTGTAGGCTTGTACATGCATGCAGGTTGGGCGCCCCCAGCAAGAGCAGCAGCACCTTGTCAGTCCGAGGTGTTCAGGGCGGGCAGGTCCAGGTTGAAATCATGAGTTGAGGAGAAGGGGTGATGACGGTGGAGTTGCGCTCGCTTCGCTGTCGTTGCTCCGACCTTTCTGCGTCAGCGTTCGCCCAGGTAACACGAGAGAAGGAGGAAGGGGGTGCGAAGGATGTGCTTCCGACCCTCAAGTAAATACGAGTTTGGTCAGGAGTGGTCAATTTTACAACAGGAAAGACGGAACCGTCCCATTCAAGGGACCGAGGGAAGATGAGCGGCGGAGATCCACTAATAGCTTCCAAAGCAAATACGAAGAGGATTCCGCAAGACGAGATCAACTGGGGGGAAACCAGATAAGACAGAAAACAGCGACAGAGGCATGGGAGACGCGAGCTTTCTGGGACTGGTGAGACCGGGTCATCAAGCATTATGCGCGAAACCAGATGAATGAGACCTAAAATCTAAGCAATGTGACAATGTCTTATTGCCGTATGCTTATTGTTGTCGTGTTGTGATATGATTCCGTATTTCCCCCCTTCTCTCTGTCCCCGTCTGCCCTGAGCTTTGGCCTTCTTCCATTGCTTCTGCTTCTAGCGTTCGCATCGGCAGCGAAGCTTGTTCCGCATGCTTGTCGTGTGTGTGCACCATCCCATCCACAACGCGTCCGGCTGTGGTCCGAACCCCTGCCATCCCATGAGCTTGGTGCTGCACCTTGCTGACCCGCCGCTGGCATCCCCCAGCTTGCGCGACGTGAGGTGAGTCGGTGACGTTTTCCGGTTCCGCTGGGAACTGCTGGAGTTTTTTATTGCCGGAAACACCAACTACTGACGTGTCCCCGTCTTCAATCCCCGTATCTCAGGACCAGGCCTGCCTGCTGTTCGGGTTGGACGGGCCAGGGGTTCATCTTTGAATAATTGAAGCCGTGGCTGCTTTTGTCAGACTTGACCCTCGGTTCTCGTCAAAGCCAGAGGACGCCTGAGCCGATTAATCTCGATGTGTTGGTTGACCATCGAAGGCTCTTGGCCTTGCGCTGAGACCTCGTCCAGTGTGATCGTGCGGAGGCCTCAGGGATGGGATGCCACCTGGAACTCGAGTTGGACAACTTGAATGCGATGGGGCTAGTTGACGTCGGTGATCACCAGAATTTCTGGGGTGGCTGGCATCCAGCAACAGGGCTAGTGAGCCGATGATGCCGTACTCGACGACGGGCCCAATGAGCTCCCAGGCAGACAAATCAGCGCCGCCCAGGCCGCTGCCGCACTGCTGCGGGAAGCCAGGGATCAAGAAATGGTAGCGAGCGGGGAAATCGCCGAGGCCGTTGCCAAGATGTACACACTGCTGAGGACGGCATCACTCTCTTTCTTCCAACCTCGGACGTTTGTTCGTAAGAGTCGGCGTGATATTCGAGAAAAATCATCGAAACATCATCGTGACCATGTCCCGCTATCTCTCTTTGTTTGCGTTTATTTTCTAGCTGGTCTCAAGCTCGTAAAGCCCGGCGCTGGTGGAAGCCGGCGAACCGATGTCTGCGAACGATTTAGCCCGGGAGGGCTTGGCCGCTCCATTCCCTCGGTGCACCCAAGCAGCATGATTGGGGATCGAGACCTGGAACCGACAGAAGGTACGGATACAGCGCTCGTGATGGTGGCCATGAGTAAGGCGTTGCATGGCGAATGCAGTGAAATCTGCATCTTTGGCTCGGGTACGCATTTCCCGCAAGAATGTATCTTGAGTCGGCCCAGGCAACGGGGAAACAGCATACCAGCGAAAGCTCGTAAATGCGCAAGTTGCTGTGTCATTGTCATCGCCCGGTTTGTTGGCATCGAGGCTCATCAATTCGCATTGCTGTCGCTGTCTTGCGACGAGCGCGGTCAGGCCTCGGCGTGGCTCCATTCCTTGAATTGACTCGAGTCACCTGTCAACAAGCCTGCGATTGCGACCGACCGACTTTGTGGGGTTTGCAACGTTTTCTCGCCGGCATCCGTTTTCGAACACCCATTCTATTGCTGAACGAAATTTGACCGGCAAGCCGATGAAACGGCGTTGCAACAGTTTGGGACTGATTGGAGTATCGCGACCGGCAAGATCAGCTTTACAATGCGCCTCACAAGGGGCCGAACCTCTAACCCGCGATGCAGGACGTGCGGAAGTGCTACGGGTTCAGATGAGAGCGAAGCGCCGCCGCTGTTACCATCACCTCTTTCACTTCTGCAGCCGATGCAACGTGGGTCACAGAGGGTGCTATTTGTCGCATCGTGCTGTTCTACCTGTCGCGTGGTAACCGCAGTGCTTCAAAGGGTCCAATGATGCTAAAGAGACATCGTTACTCGACGTCCACCAAGCAACCATCGGTATATTCGACGACATTGATTGGTGTCAATAGGCTACTTCGCCCTCGGAAACGGCAGTTTAACGGCACTCAACAGCCGCTTGAGCACAAGCCTTCTGAGTCTGATGGTGACAGGCATAACCGGGACGCTCGTCCGCCGTCGCATATGAGGAAGCTGGTCAATCCAATACATAAATCCACCAATGTCGCCCCAGATGCAGCCGATTGATTGTCCATGTTAAGTGGCGGAGGAGCAGGACAAAAGGGGACTCCGCTGAGATATAAGCCACAGCGCTGCGCCGCTGAAGCTGTCGAGATGACATATGTAAGCCACGCTTCCCGGGTAAGCTCCGGACCCGAATCTTCGGGTAAACTCGAGCCAGTCTGAATACGCGTATCACGTGGACGGCCCTCACGTGCCGTTCGCTTGGAAGGGACCTGCTGACAGGATAGGATGGGATGGAAGCGGAAGTGGCCATGGTTCCGGCCCAGTTCAGTGCCGTCGGGGTCCAGGCGGCGACGGACCCTGCAGCACCGCCTCGATGATTACATCAGAAGCCGCGAGTTCAGTGTTCGTGACACTTGTTGCCGTAGTAAAGCGATCGAACGCCCAGCCCTCAGCCCTCCAGATGAGGCAGGGGCTCATGGAACTGGTTCCCGGAACGAGCCTGTGCGACTGCGACTGTTGTTGACTCCGACAGAGACGAGGGCGAGGAAGATGAAAGGGAATTTGACGAGGCAATGGCAGTGATTCTTGCCTCGAAGAGTCTTCCAGGTTCCCTCGTATTCAGGGACGAACCTTTAATACACCTTTGTCATGTCTATGGGCACCTGAGTAGACACACCGCAGAGAACAGCAGACTTTTGAGTTTAAAGAGAGAGAGCCACTGCGTTCACGACTCTTTTGTTTTCCACTTTTTCCCGGGTTCCCCAGGCACCGGACGGAGGGTACGTACCCGCATCGCCCTGTCTCTCACTTGGTCGAAACAGCCGTCTTGATTGGTCCTCATCAGCTGTTCCAGCATCCCATCCTGCGTTGCCTGCCCATCCATCATTCATCCCCAGCAGTGGCCGTGCTGAATGTGTTGCGTTGCGTTGGGTGTGTTTCCTCCGCCCATGGCCGTACGTAGTACCGTTGCTTGCACGCTGCACCCTTTGAGGCCTGGTGCTGGTATGTTCCAGTGGCTGGGTCGTTCCCAGCTCGACTAAAATTAGTGGCTCAGAATCCCCCAAGGTGGCCTTGGTTGTCCCCTTCCGACCCGTCCAGTCCCTCTCTTTCTGCCCATCCCCGTGCCCCCTAGCAGGAAACCGCAGCACCATCCCCCCCAAATCCTCAGACGGACACCTTGTTTCGGCTGGGCGCTCGCCTCTTTCCAAGACGTCTCATCGCCTGAACCCGAACTTAACCACCTCATCAGCCCTCCTACGCCCGCCAACCACCTTTTCTCTTCTTTCCCAACCACACATCACTCTCCCGCCATCTATCAACACCGCGACCGATCCTCATCGAACAAACTCCGTACCGTCGTCCAAGTCAAACTTGCATCTCGGTCGTCCGAAACACACTTTAATCCACCAGCTGCAGCCTCGAGCTCCGCCAGCATCCCTAAACTTCACCTCCATCTCCCACATCCTCCGTCACCACAGCGACAATGCCCGAGGACGCCCCCTACGACCCTTACATCCCCAGCGGTCAGGCCGCGCCGCAACAGCAAGGAGGAGCTGGCGGCAATGCGAGAACCCAGGCTCTGCAAGCTGTAAGTCAAGCTGATTTTTGTCGTCGCGAGAATGCCTATTGTTTTCCGATGAACTTGCCCCGGATTGCCCGACGCCTGATGACGACGACCGACCGAGCTACCCGCCCGAGCCAACATGCCGCCGGCTACGCCTTATTAGGCCGTCGCAACAATTGTCCAGCACGCCAGGTCGGACATGATGATGCCCACGGTTGAAGATCCTCAAGCTCTCAATCGCTAGCCCGTTCAGTATCGTGTCGTGTCGCGCCGATGACGGTCGCACCTCAGCCTTGCTAGCAAGCCTATACAATCGACATCCACAAAAGGCACCACGACTGAGTGACGAAATGATTGCTGTAGCGAATTGCGAGCAACGCTACACAACGACCGTCGCCAAACGAATCGCATGCATGCAAATTTCCAGCAAATTCCATCGTCGGCGTCGCAACCGGGGGCAAATTTGTTTTGCTCGCTGCATACTCGGGAACTTGTCACCAGAGTCATGTGCTGACATTCTATTTATAGCAAATCGACGATACCGTCGGCGTGATGCGCGAGAACATCAACAAGGTATCCCAACGAGGCGAGCGTCTGGATGCTCTGCAAGATAAGACCGACAACCTGGCTGTTTCGGCCCAGGCTTCCGTCGGGGCGCCAACCGCGTCCGTAAGCAGATGTGGTGGAAGGACGTCAAGATGCGCATGTGTCTGATTGCCGGCATTATCATCCTCATCCTTATCATCGTCATTCCAGCCGGTATGTTCCCTTCTCTCCCGAGCGCCTTTCCTCGGATCGCGCCCACGTCGTCGTATGGCTCTAATCAGTCTTTTCTATCGATATAGTCGTTGCAACGCGCTAGCTTGGCCGGCCAGTTGTTGCTACCCGCAAGAACTAGATACCACACTTTTTGCATTACACTAGCCCCTTGGGTTCATGGTTCGCCCTCATGATATGGAATGAATTGTCAGATCTCGCAGGCTTCGAGCAACCGTGGGAGACGAGGGGATGAGGCGGCACCCTCCCTCGGGGGCCATCTCTACGGGTTAATGACTTGGGAAGCGCGGAGGTTGTTCGAATCGGACTCGGATCTACTTCGATGGTCTGTATGCAAAGGGCTGGCGGCCGACTCCGGGACTCGCTCCGACGCAGTTGGCCGCATCAGCTCGGCTGCGGATCGACCGCATGTATGTATGAGGGATGGCAGGCGTTTGCGTAATTTGAATTCTACTGGCCATGATTCCACACCTGGATTGGTCGTCTTGTCGTACTTGATTGCAGTGAAAATGATTGAATATCAGCCGTCCTCGGAGCTACGTCGTCGGTCTTCCGAGTCTAGTGTTACATGTGAAGATGTGCGTATGCCTTCGTTTCTATTACGTGTCGACACCAAGAGGGCACGACCAATGGGAGACTACGAACCATGCTCACCAACGCCAGACCCGTGTTCCAAGGGTCCAGATACCTGATTAGTCGGGGTCCTAAAACCGACACTCATCAAACGTCGTCGGCTGGTCTACCGATGCGGAATGACCGCTGGCAGTCAAGGCCCCAGGACGGGGATCCACGGCCTCGAGCGGTGTGTGGACGCAAGCCTAGCAATCACTCGGCCAGCCAGCATATATGGAGGTACACCAGGTAGCAGCTTCGTGGTTCATCCCAAGCTCGGTGATCTCTGTACCAGTCCGGGGTTGCGTCGGCGTTGGGCCAGCGTAGGAGGGGACGGATCCGAGGAGGCGTTTAGAGTTGGATGTCCACTTCTTTCGTTTCCACTTGGCTGGAATCTGAAGTGAGGGAGCTGGTTTACGCAGCAGCTACAGTTGTAAGAAACGCTCCGGTAAATACATCCTTGTTGGCCTACAGTTTGCCTGGGCTGTATGTGGTTCTCGGACATTGTTATTTCAAGCCTGTACTACTTGTGTTCGTTCGGATCGAGACATGATGAACGAACCTGGCATTCGTCTGCCTCGGCTCGTGCCAGGCCTGCAGGTTCGCTCTTCCCCCATTTCTCCACCCGCGTCCCAATTGAAAATTTCAAGTATTTTTCCCTCCCAGGGCAGAAGTGACAGGAAATGCCTCTTTTTAGCGTGTGTGCGTGTGCAAAAGACGGGCTGCAGACTGCAGATCTCGGCGGCATTTTGGTGATCTGTACCGTGCCGGGGCATTCCTTATCAGATCCGGCCAATAGCCGAGAGTCCACTCGCTGGAGAGAAAGCGGGTGTGCGCCGTCGCCATGTTGGCAGGTGGTTGGAAGCCCACCCGCAGAGTCATGCTGCTGACGAGGAAAGCCAGATACTTACTTGGATTTCATTCTTTCATGTCGTCGTCGTCGTCGTCGTCTTATACTCGATTCAACCACAGAGGAGCAAACGGATATGAGTTACCTAATGAAGGACGAAAAGATACCAGAGCGTCTAAGAATTCAAAAAAGACTATTATCACGGACGATATCCAAGAAAGAAAAGTTAAACGTTCGTTCCTGCCAGCTGGCATGGAGTGGCAGGCGAAAGGCGCGCACTGAAAAGGGCAGAGCGCAGAGCGGTTTCGGTCGAATTTTCAACAACGGGCTTGCTCCAGGCCCCCCTGCCCCTCCTCCACAGTCCACACCACCTCCACTGCATCATACCGGTTGCCCACGTCGCACGCCCAGTACCTTCGCAGGCCTCAAAAAGTAAAAAGCCTCGTTGTCGCTCCGATTTCTGGTACAGAGTGTTTTCCCCTTTCCTCCTTCCCTCCTTTCCCGACCCTCTCGAATACTTGGTCCCTTTTCTCCTCCTCTCATCCGTCCTTCGCCGTCCTCGTGTCCCCTCCCGGGCCCTCCCGCAGTTTGCCAATCTTGAGTCAATTGTTCCCCCGTTGGTCGGTACCAATTGGACGTTGCCGACGTTGAAAAGAGTCAGAGAGGAGACATAGTGACGAGGTTTACCTGCCCGGGTGTGTTGCGATTCATACCTGTTCTCTCGAGGATATAAGCCAAGCTCCAAACTAGGTGTGTACTTGACTCGACTACGGTCTGTTTACCTACAGACCGCATTGCTCTGCACACCAACCGCGCGGGAGCCCCTCCCGCGATTGACTCGGACCCAATCTCTCTACATTGTGTCTCTTTGTCATTGTTTGCCATACTCCCCCTTCGCGGTGCTCACTGGGACTAAGTGAGACAGCTACGAGCGGAACAGAGGTGGCAGAAGAGACAGCAGAGAGCCAATTGACTGACCCATCGCCAGCCAGAAAGTCACGATGTTCTCCGCCGCCGTTGTTCGGGCCGCGCCCGCCGAGCCGTCCCTCGCGTCGTCCGCCAGCGCCAAAACGTCGCCGCCGTCACCCGCAACCCCTTCCAGCGCCTCAATGCCATTCGGGCACTTTCGACCACGAGCACCCAGTCCGAGCAGGCCAACCGCGACCGTACCCGAGCCATCATTGTCCGAACCTTGAGCCAGATTGGCAGCCGCCGCGAGGGCCAGCAATACCTGTCATACTTCACCTCTGTCTCCTCTCAGAAGTTCGCCGTTATCAAGGTTGGCGGTGCCATTCTCACCGATTACCTCGATGACCTGTGTGAGAACATTGCATTCCTCTACGAGGTCGGCCTGTACCCCGTCATCGTCCACGGCGCGGGCCCGCAGTTGAACCGCCTGCTTCAGGAGGCTGGCGTCGAGCCCCAGTTCGAGGAGGGTATCAGGGTCACTGACGGTAAGACTCTGACCGTCGCCCGCAAGCTGTTCCTCCAGGAGAACATGAAGCTGGTCGAGAAGCTCGAGGGTCTTGGCGTCCGCACTCGCCCTCTGACCACCGTCCTGACCGCCGACTACCTCGACAAGGAGAAGTGGAACCTGGTCGGCAAGGTTACCAGCGTTGACAAGGCGCCCGTTGAGCTCGCCATCTCCCAGGGCTACGTCCCTATCCTTACCTCCATGGCCGAGACCACCGAGGGTCAGATCCTCAACGTCAACGCCGATGTCGCCGCCGCCGAGCTTGCACGCGCGCTCGAGCCCCTGAAGATTGTCTACCTGTCCGAGAAGGGTGGTCTCTTCAACGGCGAGACCGGCGACAAGATCTCCCACATCAACCTCGATGAGGAGTACGACCACCTCATGTCGCAGTCCTGGTGCCGCTACGGCACTCGCCTCAAGATCAAGGAGATCAAGGAGCTCTTGGAGACCCTGCCGAGAACATCGAGCGTTGCCATCATTCACCCTAGCGACTTGCAGAAGGAGCTCTTCACCGATTCCGGCGCCGGCACCCTGATCCGCCGCGGAGACAAGATCGCATTCGCCGACAGCGTCTCTTCGTTCCCCGATCTCGCCAAGCTGAAGCAGACCCTAATCCGCGACCGCGAGGGTATGGACGCCGAGGCTACCGTTGACCGATACATCGAGTTCCTCAAGGGCACCCCTTTCAAGGCCTACTATGACGAGCCCCTCAACTGCCTCGCCATCGTCCTGCCCCCCAACAAGGAGCGGTCTCACCCGACTCTGGCTACCCTGACCGTCACCAAGGAGGGATGGTTGAGCAACGTCACCGAGAACGTGTTCCACGCCATCAAGAAGGACCACCCCAAGCTCGTCTGGACCGTCAGCGAGGAGGACGAGAACCTCACCTGGTTCTTCGACAAGGCCGATGGCAGCTTCTCCAGCAAGGGCAACCAGCTCTTCTGGTACGGCATTAACAACCTCCAGGAGCTCGGCGTCTTGACCGACGAGTTCAACGCCCACGGCCGGGCCATGCTTGGCGACTCCAACCTGGAAGCCCGCCTGCGCCGCGCCGCCCAGACCTCGAGCCGTAACCTCAACCAGCCTACGACGCCCGCCCAGGCCCGTGGTTTCTCGACGATGGCTCGCCGCCCGACATGGGCCCCGGCCGCCGCCAGCCTCTCTGGCAAGCGCACTTTCGCCACGTACACCACCACCAACCCCAATCCCCCTCTGGGCAAGAAGAACGCCTCCAACGATGTTCCCTCCCGCGTCGCCCTGATCGGTGCCCGTGGCTACACCGGCCAGGCTCTCATTGAGATGCTCAACGCCCACCCAAACATGGACCTTCGCCACGTCTCGTCTCGCGAGCTTGCTGGCCAGAAGCTCGAGGGCTACACCAAGCGCGAGGTCATGTACGAGAACCTGAGCCCCGACCAGGTCACCGAGCTCGAGAAGAAGGGTGCTATCGACTGTTGGGTCATGGCTCTTCCCAACGGTGTCTGCAAGCCTTACATCGACGCCATCAACGACGCTCGCAAGGCCGGCGCCGACCACCGCAGCGTCATTGTCGACCTGTCCGCCGACTACCGATTCGACAACACCTGGACGTACGGTCTCCCCGAGTTGACCGGCCGCTCCGAGATCTACAAGGCCGACAAGATCTCCAACCCTGGCTGCTACGCTACTGCCGCGCAGCTCGGTATTGCACCCTTGGTTGAGCACCTCGGCGGGTCCCCCTCCGTCTTCGGTATTTCCGGCTACTCGGGCGCCGGCACCAAGCCCTCGCCCAAGAACGACGTCAATCTGCTCAAGGACAACCTGATGCCCTACAGCTTGACGGACCACATCCACGAGCGCGAGATCAGTGCCAAGCTCGGCGCCGATGTCGCCTTCTCCCCGCACGTCGCTTCGTGGTTCCGCGGCATCCAGGCCACCATCCACATCCCCCTCAACAAGACCATCACCTCGCGTGATATCCGCCAGATTTACCAGGACCGCTACGCCGGCGAGAAGCTCGTCAAGGTCGTCGGCGAGCCCCCGCTGGTCAAGAACATCATGAACAAGCACGGTGTGGAGATTGGCGGCTTCGCCGTCCACAGCAGCGGCAAGCGCGTCGTCGTTTGCGCGACCATTGACAACCTGCTCAAGGGCGCGGCGACTCAGTGCCTTCGTAAGTAACCCCGTCTAAGAATCCGGCTCCCTCCCGTCTCGGCTTCCTTTCGTCTCAACTAACGACGGTGCAGAGAACATGAACCTTGCCCTCGGCTACGCTGAATACGAGGGTATTCCCACCATGTAGAGGGACGGCGTCCAACACTTCCAGAACGAATTAGACTCACAAAGGCTCGGCGCGGACACTCAAACTTAAGGAGTCAAACCGGTTCAAAAAGCATTCTCCCTTTCATCTTCTCCTTCATCGGCAATTCTTTCCTTTTCTAACTGCTGTCCTTTGTTTACTGCTTGCGTATTCACTATGGGGTTCCTGGTTTTATTCCAATCAGTCTTCGGGACCCGAGGGTGGGTCGTCACGGATGTTTAGGACGATGCGGTTGTGTATGCTTGTATATACCGGGTACGAGTTGAAAAGTAATTACACAAATGTAAAGCACGATGCTCGCTGTCTACTTCTTCGTTGATGGTGACGAGACAATTGCAACAGCCTCCTTTACCTGTGCACACACACACACACACACACACACACACACACACACACACACACACACACACACACACACACACACACACACACACACACACA
>JAIMZG010000663.1:0-53602 GCA_020466075.1 Colletotrichum coccodes
GACAAGCTGCGTGTCCCCCCATCCCAACCCCACGAAAGCTCAAACCCGACACACCACCCAAGCCGCAATTATGACGTCTACGATCGGTATTCCAATTAAGCTCCTTAACGA
The DNA here is from genome assembly GCA_020466075.1 of Colletotrichum coccodes. Taxonomy (NCBI): domain Eukaryota; kingdom Fungi; phylum Ascomycota; class Sordariomycetes; order Glomerellales; family Glomerellaceae; genus Colletotrichum; species Colletotrichum coccodes. Next base: position 112 of record JAIMZG010000663.1, read on the forward strand.
GGCTCAGGTACTTCCAGTTACCCCCAAAGGACAAACCCAATGCTTGACATGAGCAGAGCTAACTGATGCGCACGCAGGGCCACATCGTCACCCTCGAATCACCTCTGGTCAAACCTACCGCGGCAAGCTCCTCGACGGTAATTACTCCTGCACCCCACCGCCCTTCTTCATGAACGCCAAAGCTGACCACACTCCCCTCTGCAGCCGAAGACAACATGAACGTCCAGCTCAAGGACATCACCGTCACCGCCCGCGACGGCCGCGTCTCCCACCTCGACCAGGTGTACATCCGCGGCTCCCACGTGCGCTTCTTCATCGTCCCGGACATGCTCCGCAACGCCCCCATGTTCCGCTCCCGCAACCTCCGCGGCCGCGGTGTCGGTATGGCCCGTGGACGCGCCACCGTCAGCAGAGCCCGCGCCAGCGGCCGTGGTGGCCGCTAAGGTCTCTTCCTTTGTCGACTCGGGCGTAAGACGCCTCCGAAAAAGCAGCTGTGCGAGAGAAGAAAGGCAAACCGCGAAATGCCCTTTCTATGGCGAACCGGAGAGACGCAAGAGCGCGCGCGTGCTTTGCGCGTCTTCTACGGCGGGGATGGAGGAAGAGAGGAAATAGTCCCGGTGTTTCGTTGATGGGAGGAACTGGAGCTTTCAGCATAGCTCCTGGAAATAAGGTTCCAGGCGTTCACGGTTTTTTGGGGAATTCATTGGAAGTCAAGAGTGGCAAGGGGGGTTCGTCTCAGACGAGGAAAGAAAAAAGCGCGGCATGATACCACGACGCTCTCTGTCACCGAAAACCCGGCGATTTAGCAGATGTACACACGCAGGTTGTGGCGGTCGCTAGGGGTAGGCTTCACTTTTCACATATTGAGCCATGCCAACTCAGCTTTGACAACGCTGACATTGATAGGCGTCATAACAAGATCGCAATAGAATGCAGACGCCCTCCTGGCGCCCAAAGTTGTCTCTTTTTATGTGGTATCGAATTTGTGCGTGTATGTCTATGGTGACGTCTTTTATACATTATATAGATGATGGTACAGTGTGACAGAAGAACACCGTTTCATCCTTACTTCAAGCGCTGCAGCGCATCTTCAGCCTTCTGCACGAGTTCCTTGGCCTTGCGCAGCTCCTCCGCCCCCTCGACCGGGGCACCCTCGCAAGACCCGTCCAGTGCATTAGCGACGCTCTCCTCGACGCCCCTGACTGCCTTGCGTCCTTCCTCTCGCACTTCGCCTTCCCAGTAGGTCCGCGCCGTCTCCCACTTAGTTTGCAGCCTGCGCAGGCTCCACATGATACCAAGGGCCGCAACGGCGCCGGCTTCGTACACTGACGAGACGTACTGCGAGACGTACAGCAGGCCCGCCAGCGCAGTAGTCAGCGCCGAGGTGCTGGACGCCTGGAGGACGAGTTTCTGCGCAAGGGCTTGCAGAGCGGGAACGGTCTCTTCGTGGAGGTAGCGGCGCGTGAAGGAGATGTGCGTAGGCCACTTTGGCTTCTGCGTCACGGCCTTGGCGACTGTGCTCGATTCCGGTAGTGACTTTTGCAGCTCCGACGTTGGCTGAGAGTAGCTAGGCGGCTCAATGGCGGTGGCGACGCCGGACTCGGCGATGCGGCCGGCGAGGTAAACGAGCTCCCTCTCCGCACTGGGCAGGAAGCGCTGGCTGAGCATATCTGTCGTGAGCACTCCCACGTCGTCTACTCTCCAGAATAGCTTCCACCAGCCCAGCTTGCGCCATTTCTTACCAGCGAACGCGAGGTCCAGTTGTTGCTGGAGCTCTTCATGCGCGAACTGCGACCACTGAGCCAGTCTCTCGTTCATGACCGCCAGACCAGAGGACGTGGCCTCCGTCGACAGACGTCCAGATAGCAAGCGCGACTCCTCGGCTTCGATCTCAGCTAAGGTGTTGCGCAGCAGAGAGGCGATGAGAAGTCGCACTGCTGGCTTAGTGATGTGACCCTCTTGGCTCTGCACACCAGACTTGAGCCACTGGATGACAGCTGGCACGTTGCTCTTGTACCACGAGCGCTCATACTCCATCGCGTTGCCAATGTTCTGGCGAATGAGCTCGAGCCCCTTGCTGCCCACAGAAACATCAATTGGCTCGAACGTAAGCTTCGCGTCCTTCTCGACGGGGTACTCCGGCAGGTCAACAGCCGCGAGCACCGTCTCCCGGTATTCAACAAGCGGCAGCGACGCCACCGACGCCGCGCCCATGACCCCCTCGGAAACAACCAAAGCCTTGTGGACCGGTGTCGTGATAGGCGTATATCGCCCCGTGTTTGAGGGGATGTCCACCGTGGGTACCAACACGGACTCCTCGACATCCTGCGCCGCGACAATCTCGCCGGGCGCCGCAGAGAACGGGTTTACCTCCATCAGCAGCAGCTCGATGCCATGCCCGTTGAGCGCAGGCGACGACACATCCAGCTCATGCAGCAGGTTCGTTTTAGATATTGTAACCGTCGGCGCGGCCTCTCCCCGCGCACTACCGTGCTCCTGTCCGATACGCACGACGAGCGGGTGAGAGGGATCATGCTGCGCCAGCTCCCTTTCCCATTCGGCCTCATCGCTCAGCGGATCCGCGAGGATGAGCCTCAGCAAGTCCTTTGCCGCTTTCCCCGGGTCCGCAGCGTTGGCGAGGGCGAGGACGGCGACGCGGATCGACTCTTGGCCCGGGAGCTGTCGCAGGCCCTGAAGCGCGAGCTGGAGGCGGGAGAGGTTGACGTGGTTCACTGCGTGTTTCTGTAGCTCCAGCAGCGTGTCGACGAGCTCGGTCCTGGGGTTCTCGGGTGTTGCGGCCTCGAGCGGTGCGGACTCGGTGGATTGGAATCGGCGTTGTCTCAACCCTTTCCTGGTGGCGGCGGGTGCGCGGCTGGTGGTGGATCGCGAGGGAGTCGGAGCTGTCGACAGCGAGCAAAACAAGCAGACTGCGGCGCGCGAGGAAGCATTCGTCTGCTTTACCAGGGACAGCGATGATGCCGCACGGCCGGCAATTGGCCTCAGTGGAAGTCGTGGCGGCATTGCGTCGGAGGCATGGGGTTGTGTCCCGTCGTTCGCTTCTCGACTGGATGAGAAAGTTCGTCTTGTTCGCCCGGAACTGAATAAGAGCGAACGGGTGAGGTCGGCAGATGGACAGAGCTCCCAAAAATGTTGCGGTGCCCCCGACCCAAGCTCCGGTCTGGTTGCACCTGGCGGGCAAAACCTCGGCGAATTGGCCGCAGCTGCACGTCGATTACAGGTCCACCCCCGCCAACCTCCCACCACTGCCGACGCACCGACACTCGCTCCACGGCCATGACCGAGCCCGCACATGTGTAAGTCAACGGTGTCAACAGTTCATCACGTACAATAACAATCACTTGAACATTCCTCTCCAACCCTCTCATTCTTCGCCTTTCTGGTTTACCGAATCTCCCCCTCTCCAGTCGCCATGGCCCAGTCCACCGCCCACCGCCGTCTCCTCCAGGAGTACCGCGCTCTCACGAACAACCCGCCCGAGGGCATCACCGCCGGCCCTGTCTCCGAGGACGATCTCCTGCACTGGGAGGCCCTGATCCAGGGCCCTGAGGGCACCCCATTCGAGGGCGGCGTCTTCCCTGCCGAGCTCAAGTTCCCCAAGGACTACCCTCTCGCCCCGCCGACAATGAAGTTCCTCGTCGACATGTGGCACCCGAATAGTAGGCTCCTTACCCCTCTTCGAGCTCTCCTTCAGAATCAAAGACGAGCGATTCGTATCGTCGAAAGCCATGCTAACATCGACTGCTTAGTCTACCCCAGCGGCCTCGTTTGCATCTCCATTCTCCACCCTCCCGGCGACGACCCCAACCACTACGAGCACGCCTCCGAGCGCTGGTCTCCCATCCAGTCCGTCGAGAAAATCCTCATCTCCGTCATGAGCATGCTCGCCGAGCCCAACGACGAGAGCCCCGCTAACGTCGAAGCCGCAAAGATGTGGCGTGAGCGCCGCACCGAGTACGAACAAAAGGTCCGCGACGGCGTGCGTCGGTCGCTCGGCTTGTAGAGGGACGTGTCATGTCATTATAGACGTGGGAGGATGCTGGCGAGGTGGATGATATGTCTAGGCATAGACGGTACGCCTGTAGATCGGCGGTAGCATTCACGGCCCGCTCGCGTGGATGTTAAGAAGATAAGGTCGGAAGGAATCGCATAGCACGGCGTTTGGGGAATCGAATATCGCTTCATTCATTCACTTCTATCTCGATGCTTTCATACGAGATGTTTTCCTTGCCTCTCGCTCGCCTGATATCTGCCTGTCTCGTACGGCCGAAATCGCTCATGAACCAACACTCTCATTATAATCCATTCTCAGCCTTGAACTTGTCCCAGCTCTCGTTCAACGTCGCGAAGACCGTCGCGGCAATGAGTCTCACCTCCGTGCTGGCGTTTTGAGGAAGCTACACCGTATATTAGTATGTCACCAGATTGACTACTACGTCGAGACCTACCTTGTCGGGATGGCACTTGGCAATAGCTTTCATGTAGTGAATCTTCACCTTGTTGGCCATGACGAGCTCGTGCAACCCAACCTTCTTCCACCCACTGCCTTCCCAGAGGACCTGGTCCAAGCTGCCAATGAGGGCACGTAGGTTGTCCCGCTTGCCGTCTCTCCAGCCGGCGATCTTGGCATCAACCTTCTCCGACAGCGCAAACTTCTCGTCGTCCTCCTGAGCCGCCGCTTGGTTTTGCTTGCGCAGACGCTCGACGGCCTCGGAGCTCTTCGCAGGTGCCGCAGCCGGTCGAGGCCTTGCAACAGCAGCCTGTCTGGGATTCGGCTTAGGCTTGGGCGCCAGGGCTGACTGACAGCGCTGGCGGCCAGAGATGGCAGTGGGGCCACCGACTCCGTTCTTAACGCATGTCGACCATACGGCATGTGCATCACTCCAGCGCTCCATCTGCTCGAGGGCCTCGGCCTTGCGACTCAGTGCCTTGCCGTACAGGTCGCGCATCTCACGGCGTTCTTCGCCACCGTTATCACCGACGACTGTCACCTGCTCACCCTGGCCACCCGCCGGGCCAATAATTCCAAGCGCAGCATCAGCGTCCTCGACTGCCTGCTTAGGCTCTCCGGTCTTGAGGGACGTCAATGCGCGGTTTGTAAGAATGACAATGGCGAGCGGATGTGACGATGGCACGGCGGCCAGGGATGAAGAGTAAGACGAGTGAGCTGCACCGTAGTCCCCTCGCTTGAAGTGGGCTGTACCATCGAGACGGTGTTTCGTAGATTGCTGTATCGCTGCCGGTGTGATTGGCGGAATTTGGCGCGCAGGCTGAGGTACAGGCTTAGCAACAGGCGGGGAAGGACGTCGCACAGGCTGGGAGGGCTGGACAGGCCGTGAAGGCTGCGAAGGCCGAGCTGGACGTTTCGGGAGCGACTGTGACGGGTTGGGGGCCTGAGAACCGAATAGCAAGTCGGGCTCGTCCTGCTGTGACGGCGGCGCTTCTGGCTGAGGCGTTGCCTTCTTTCTCCTGTGAGGGCTAACATACGATGACGCACCGTCGTCCACCATTGCCAACTTGCTTGCACGAGTTCTCGAATCAGGCACTACTGGGGGACCCTGCTGTTGCCATTTCGGTACTGGAGTTCCTCTGCCGCTTGAGGGGGCCGACACCGTAGGAGGGTGGTCTCGTGGCGACGCCGTCCTGCGCGGCGCATCTGGTCTCGGAGACTGCGATGACTGTCCGGCTTTTCTTAGCGGTCGACCGCCGGACTCCAGCATCATGGCCTCATCTGTCGCCTCTGCTACTCTCTTTTCGGGGTGAGCACGATCAAGCTGAGCAGAGCGCATCCATTTCGGCTGGTTGGGATCACCCTCGGGCTGGTTGAAGTCTGCAACTGCCTGCTGGACCTGCTTCTTACCTGTCTTCCACAGCGAGTTGGCCGTCTTGAAGAGACTATTCCCCACGGCAGATGCAGTCTTTGAGAGGTCGGGCTCACCGTTTGCTGGGGACCTGGTGTCAGCTCTCCGTTGGCTGTCATGGCTGCTGCCATCCTCCCGTCCCCTTCTCGGCGCAGAAGCAGGGTTCTTTCCCTGTGCTTTGGCCTTCGCCTGTCGGTGCGCATCATCCAAAAGCCAATTAGCAGCTGCTTGCACATTCAACCCCGCGCCGCTCTCTGTTAATCCCCGTCGAGCGTTCTCAGGAGCGAAGCCGTAATCGACGAGCTGGGCCACAGCTCTGTCGAATTGAGCCATCTCGCCTCTGGGGGCCGGTTGTTCGTCTTCGGAGCTAGATTCCGACGCCTCAATGGGTTTTCCGGGTTCGGACCGCTGGGGCTGAGGCGGGGTGGGTTGTTTGCGCCGAACCTCTTCGACCGGGCGGGCCAGGTCACCAAGGAAGTCGTCATCATCGTTCGTCAGGGGAGGCGGTGCAGGAGACGAAGCCTTAGGCTTCAATTGATTGAGACCAAACGGGTCGTCGTCGTCCCCGAATCCACCACCGTTGGCAGGGTTGCCAGCTTGATTCCATGCGCTCGGGTTGCTGAGGTCCAAGCCGGGCGCATTCGCGGGTGAGGGGCTCTTCTGGGTCGGTGGCGGCGGATAGAAGCTGGCGTTGTCGACCTTGGTATCCGAGTTAAAAGCAGCAAAGAGGTCGTCATCGTCGCTGGCCTTCTTGCCGGTAGAAGAGCCGGGGGAGAGGATGGCTGGAGACGTGGTCCGCGATACGGAGCCCGATCCGAGCGTATCCAAGAATCCCCCGCCAAACTGTGCCTGCGCCTGTTTCCTTCTCTCCTCTTCCTTCCTCCTCTTCTCCGCTTCAAGCTGTTGCTGTTGCTCCAGTAGTGTGAGCTTCGATGTAGGCTTGGCAGCTCCAGCGGCACCAAAGTTGACCAGGTTGCTGAAGCTATCGGCGGCCGGCTTCGCAGCTGGGGGTTTCGCAGCAACGGGTCCAGAGCCTTGGGCAGACAATGGCGTGTTGCGACCGGAAGGGAATGGGGACGGCGTCGAATTGGCCGGTCGCATGGAACCGAAGTAATTGGCACCCGAGGGGTTCATAGGCGGCGGTTTGTTGTTGTTCGGCTGGTTGGCCGACGACGACCAGTTCAGCCCCGAGAGATCATCCATCTTTGAGCACTGAGAAAACTTCAAGGTGCAATCTTCATTTCATCGGTTTCGTGACGGTCGTAAGGGCATCAAATATGGCTCAATGCATCGTTTTCGGGTTGTTCTAAATTCCACTTGCTACTTGACTCCTGGATCGGGTTGGCTGATTGCGGTGTCGTGTGGACGTAAGGTGGCATGTGGCGCACCGGTGGCTGAAGCTGGGGTCCAGTGGCTGATTTATTGATGCCTTGGGATTTCAGGCATCTCTTGTGCCTTAGCATTAAGGCCGTCGGGTTTAAGACCGACTTCTGCTGCGCACGACCCAAGTCCGCAGAACTCACGGCCGAGAGCCAAAAAGGGGTTGGCATTGGGCGTTTGGGGGGGACAGCCGCTGTCACGCCTGGACTGTTAGATTATTTCGCTCATTCCGATGAGCTGGGGGCGTTCGTTTCGCGGGGATCCCATTGCATACAATGAAGCTATGGGCCCAGTCGCATGAAATGCGGTTCCGTACTTTCGGATCCAAGCCACACTGAACATCAAGCTGGGTCTTTCTGTTGGTGAATTCCACTCAAGCTTCGCCACTTCATTCCAGCCAGACACCCACGTTAATCCAAATATACTCCAGACCTGACTCGCCTTTAGTATTCTACATAACTTCTCAACTACCGCGACTCACTTCCAAAAGGAATGGACAGACCAATAGAGTCGCTACCTGGCTTCTTTGTCCCCCGGCCATGCAGCACCACATAAACATTGCATTTGGCGGGAAAATCTTGCCGGGCGGCACCGTGTTTCCTTTGGTCGATTGGTTGGAAATCACATATTGAAATATACGTCATGGCTCCTTGGACTCGCAAAACTGTGTAGGGAGTAATGAGATAAACACACATCTCAATCACTTCGAACCCCCCAGCTTCTGGTCCTGCCACCCCAACGCATTCGGCCGAAGGAGTTCGTCCCGCTTAGACCTGGGTTTGTCGGATGATCTTACTCTCCCCCGAGACGGATGCCCCTTAATTGTGACGACAGATATCATCGTCCTCCTTTTTGCTGGTTTGCCTACAGAGCTGTCTTACCATGAATCACGTCCGTCCCCTCAAGCCTAGGGCAGTCCGGATGTAGTGGGTCAATGTTCGGCACAGGTTTTCAATGGCGCCCGTGTGCGTACGCCACTTGCTGGGGGAGAAATCATACGGCCCGTATGACAGACGCTGAGAGACAAAGCCGCGCAATGCAACTGACCAAATGATATTGCTGGGCGTGCGATGGCGGAAGATTGGCATGTAAAATTAGACCCGATTTTCTTAATCACATGTATACGACCAAGTTGAAGTTCGAAGAAAACGATGTCCGGCCTCTGGAGCGTCTGCATGTCCTCCGGCTGGTCCGTGGATACAGTCAATTGTTTCCCTGGTCGCGAAACAATCGCTGTAAAGTTAAGAATTGACTCTATCTGACAGGCAGATAAACGGGATCTTTTAAAGGCCAGTGGAGAGACAGCAAGAGTTTATGCAAAGGGAAAGTGGTCCAGCTGGTACATTGCCTGGATGCCTCGCAAATCCATGGGACAACAGGCTTTAGCTGTTGGTGTCCTTTGTGATGAACGGTTCGGATGATTGGTGCGCCGTCTCCGTCAGCGACTGCTGAAACTCGTTTCGTATATCGATGCCCAGGGTCTTCCTTGACGAAAACGATCAAGGGAAGAAGATCTTGGGAAGGCTGAGCGAGCTGACGCGCGAGTGGTGAAAACTGTGGATGACTTGAAGCAGGCGAGCGATGTGCAGTGACTGCTGTTAACTGTTCTCTCTTGCTCTTGTCACAGCAATTTGTTTGACTGTGATTCATCGACGGAGGTGGCTAAGTTAGAGAGCCTCCAGGTCTACACGAGAGGGAATCAACTAGTGCCGACTTCCGGGGGGCTTATTTTGGTCCGTAACTGAGTCGTGGGATGCTGCTTCGGCGTCTCTGGGGCCCATGTCCGCGTCAATCGGAATCTCTGGTCAACGTATCCTTGGTTTGAGTGATGACGATAACCTCGAGCTTGACTCGTGGCTGACCAGCGGTCACAGCGTTACCCACGATGGACAAAGCGTTGAGGAGCACAATGTCTGCCGCAAGTCTTAAGACATGTTATTCGTATAAGCAGTCACGTCGGACAATGCGAACGGCGGGATACCAAAGCGGTGTAGCTTCTGATGTGGCGGTCTGGCAGTCCGGCGATCACCCGAAACTGCCGACCGTTAGAACGGAGGGAAGGAGAACAGACCCCAGTGCCATCCTAGCATGGCTGGAATTCTTTCTTATTCTCGTACTATTCTTTTTCTTGATTTGGCAGACCATTGAGAAGCACGAAGCACGGCAGCCAAATCTCACGAGAACGCCAAGTGCCAGCTGTAGCCTCGAGTAAAGATAGCAAAGGACATTCGGGAGTGGAAGATGGTCAGCTTCAACGATGTCGTACCAAGGAGCACTAGCAATTTCATAATGGGAGTCTTTGTTGACCACGACCGCGCCGGCAAGGATCGCACACCAACCGGGTAACAAGCGCCTGTCGTGCGAAGGCCAACTTTGGCTGCTGTGTTTGCCAGTTGAGTCTCCCAGTCACAACGACGGGGTGGCGCTGCGATACTGGGCCGCAAATGGAGCCGTAGACAGGCATCGGGACGTTGTTTGCAGCATCTTCGGAAGGCTGGGGACGCTCTACGAATATTTCCTTTGGTTGGCAGAATATTCGCGGGGGTGTCACTTATTCCTGGCTGGCGGACGCATGATGTCTGGTCGATCTCATGACGACTAAGTGGATTGTGAGGATTCGGTTCGACGGCCGAGTGACAGGGAGAAACATGCCAGCTGGGACTCTTCCCCTTGGTTTCTCCGGCGTAGTTTTGCCCCAGATGGCGGCATGGCCGCATGAATGCATCGTGATGCTTCTTCTGCCTACGCATTTTTATGCAACAATGGGTTGGAGGGCGACTTCCATGCCGCGAGTGCCGTGGATTGAATTGATTCCGATATCCATATTAACGGGGGCCAGCAGATTGTAGGGCCGCGATGATCTAGGATCGGCGACTTGATTCGTTCAACAAGGCAAATGCAGAGGATCAGTTGCGGCGCCGGCGCCTTGCCCCTGGTTCCAAATGAAGTCACGTCCTCGTCGGAGCCGGCGCCTGTTGGGAATTTGCAGGCTGCAGATGCCTAACATTAGCGCAGATGCAACCGCCCATACGGGCCCCATACTGTGTCCCCGACAGTTGGCAGAAGTCCCATCGGTTCAAGATGGCCAGGGGTAGAAGCGGCGTCATTGGCTCTTGCACTGTGCTGCCAAATCACCGGGGTGGGGGAAGCTGGTACGTACCCTGAGGTGAGATCTGCTCCTGCCCCTCTCTTCGACCCGTTCCTTCGAAAGGGGGTCACGCACCAACTACCAACTGTACCACGGTACATGAAGCTGGACGGAGCAGGGAGTCAGGACGGGGGCCAGTGAGAGATGGAAACTTCGTCCCCCTTTCCCTCTTCCTTCTCCTTTTTCCCTCCCACACCGGGACAGGAGCATCCCAGCCGACGGTGCCATTGTCCGCAGATCCTCGGATAAAAAAAGAAGGGGCCTTGTGGAGCATTTTGGGGGACCTTTGGAGACAATGGGTCCTCTATGCTCTTGGCTTGCCAGTTTGCCATTTTCCTCTCGTCTTTGATTCTCCATCTTGGGGCGTGGTCACCAATCTCCATCCGTCGTTGGTCAACTGTGGCACCCTCCAACTGGCCAGTTTTGTGGATCATGGGATGCAGCGTCTGGTACCTGCATATTGCGTGTCACTCTGAAGCCACTCGCGGCATTTCAGTGCTTCTTTTCCTTCTGTGTGCGCCGGTACGCCCTGAGATGCCACACCGTCCCTCGCATCTCCCGCCAAACCGTTGGTGCTAAATGCTTGGTGTCATGCACGATGCGCGACGATGCAGTTGTAACCCGATTGTGGATAGACGTGACCAAACGTTTTCCCTTCTCTGCCAGTGGACAAGGCCAGCGACACGGTATGAAGCAGCTACGACGACTGCAAAGGTAGCTAGTGACGCCAAGACCAACGCCAGCTTCCAGACAGATCGCAATGCATCTCCGTGCAGCGTATCGATACCGCTCACAACTCATCTCACCTCATCGGGTGTCATTTAATCTCGCATTGGCATTGCCGACCGGCCTTACACTAGCAAAGCGCTGCAATCTGCAATGCCCGCACCCTTATGGGTCAGAATATCCTCTTGTACTTTTTCCTTATTCCTCTTGGTCACTGCTTCATGCGTCTTTGCATTTGGCCTTTTTTGCCTCCCACTCGTTTCCTTCGCCTCTTGCCCCCTCCACAATTAGTTGGTTTCGCCTGCCACCCCGCGTCCGCCGTCGTCTGGAGTACAGCAGCAAATTAGGTACGTTGGTCGGATGGTCAGGTAAACCAAGCAGCGGATGACACTCGGAGGGCGAGGGGCCAAGCTGTAAGCGTTTAACGTCCAAGGTATTCTATATAAAAAGACACGGAGAGTGGCTTGCGCCTGGCCGACCCTGGTGACACAACCAGCAGGATCCTGGCCCCCAGTCGCGCTGGCCCGGCCCCTTGAAGCAGTACCTTAATCTATCTCAACCCACATCAAGAGCGATCCCTCCCACACCGTTCGCCCGACCACTGGCCTGGGGCATGCTGTCGTTGCATGCAAGAGGGAAAGGAACGGGGAGCGCGTGGGATTCGTTCGCAGCGTCGCAGTGGCTGCATCTCGGAGACAGGAGGCGGCTGTCGCCCGCTGTCACTAACACGTCCCAGAGCCAAGCGCAGAGTTTCGAGTTTCAACTCCAAGACTCTCTCAATTAGACGCCGGAGAAGCAACGACGCTAGGTGCCCTGTCATTTGATAACCATCTCTCGCTGACCAGTGGCCGTGCCGTGCCCTCATCTGGCCTGAGCATTGAGCAGTGAGTCTTGAGCAAAGAACAGATGACAGGGAATACCAGACGAACACTGAGCCCTGACATATGCTTGCATCCCGGCCCCCCCCTGACGGGAAAGGGTCGTTGTTCCTGAATGGGGGAAAAGCAGGAGGAAGAGAGTGCGCCATTTGTTCTCCTGCCCCCATGTTCTCGGGGTTCCTTAGCCATGGTCGTCGTCGTCGACGAACCAAACGCAGCAAGGAGCAGAGCTCATCTCATCTCTCCTCTCGCCAGTGGGTCATCGACCTTCCCGCCTCCCGTTCGCTCGTTCCCCCCGGTGGCTAAGAACGGAGATCAATAGAGGTGAGCCACGGTTGTGCTTGGAGGAAGGAGAGAAGGTACCTTGTTGCTTTCCACATTTTCCTATCCTCCAAGCAAAGGAGAGGCTCCTTAGTGTAGAAAGGTGTAACTGACAGCAATTGCACTTGCACTGCAAAATGGTAGTCGGTAACCCATGCTTGACCCCCCCTGTCCCGCCCCCCTTGAGTTCTCAGCCCCCATCCCACCACCAGAAATGCCATATCCTCTAGCCATGTCTCTCCACCTGTCGCCCGTTACCTTCTTCTCTTGATGCCCTTTTCTGCATCACCTTCATTCCAGCCGCCCTCTTCTCCCCTCGTTTCCCCCCTCCTTTCGTCACCTACAACGGGGTCTCTTGACTGTCACTCTCTTACTCTCTACCCTCACGCTCGCTCTCTTGCACTTGTGTGGCCTCGCCCTTTTGCCAGGTCGTCGCACTCAGCCATTCCTTTTTTACAACCTCGACAAGAATCCCGAACCGCGGATCCCACTCTTTTCTTGGCTTCCTGTTCCTCGCAGGACCTACGCATTCATTTCTATTGGACCCCTCATTTGCGTGTGTTGATCGCATTCGTTTCTTGACTCGACTTTTTGGCGAAGAATTCAACCGTTTGACGATTGACATACCGAGAGAGTCGAGGCTACCTCGTGCTGGTATTACCGCATCGGCTCTTCCAGCCACTCGCTCGCAGCCCAACTCCAAAGATCTCCTCGCCAGTGTCGTCCCGGACCTCGTCTTACACCAGCCGAATCATCGCATCGCCGCGCCAACACCTCGTGGCATATCAGTCTTTGGAAGTCAGCCCGTGTAAATCACCAGACTCATCCCGGCCGAAACTTGTCCCGTAACCGTCTAAGACGTTTTCAACGATTCCTGAATTCGCCAACTTGACTCATTCCGACTCTCGCCAGTCAACGACGACGTGTCTCAGACTCACCAATCTATCTAAGCGGCAGCAGGCGTCTACCTTTGTGACTACCTGAACTTGAACTCTGATGGTGGTGCTGGACATCGACGTCAGATTCTTGTTTGATCCTTGTGTTGTTGCACAACCAAAGTCCTATCGAAAAGGACCGAGATCTTTGATTGGACTTTTCCGAGGCCAAACCAATCACTGATCCCTCCACCGACCTCTTCACCAACTCACCAAACGTTGAAGGGCATCACGTGTCAGGGAATTCCCAGCTGCTGGAAAACGAAAGAGAATAGGAATTCATCCGGAAAGCTCACCGTTTCCTCGAACACAGAGGGGTTTTCGATACCTCGCTTCGGTCCAGTTGTTGAAATTTCAAAAGAATTGTCGGAAGGTTCAGTCAGCCGGTTCGCATCTGCTCCTTCCATCACCAACCTCACCATTCACCTCACTACTGATCTGGTACGTTAGCGCCTCACTTAGCCGTTCGCTCCTGCTTCACTGCTCTTCACGTTCTGTCGGACCTTCCCCGTGAATAACGACAAAGGCTGCCTACTTCACGCGTCGCCTTTCCCCTTGACTGGTCAGAGCCGCCTCCTTGAGCCTCACATTGACTTCTACCTTCCAGACCTTCACCGCTTTGTCTTTTCCCCAATCTCCTACTCTGATACCCAGTTTTCGTATCATCTCATACTACACCTCTTCTCACGATCTTCGCGCTTCCTCGCATTCTACTATCCCCTCAAGAAAAAAACACCCGCTTGACGACCTTCTCGATCTACACCACCAGCTTCATCGGTCGCCAAAATGAAATACTCTACTTCCAGCGTCGTTGCCACGGTCGGCTTCCTTGTCACTGGCGCTGATGCCTTCTGGCGCATGGAGTGCCAAGGTCGCGTCGGTCTTACCCGTGTTGACCCCCTCATGTCTTTTGGAGGTGCTGCTCCTCACGTCCACGCTATTCACGGCTCCAGCGGTAAGTGATGATACTCATAACCCTTTTGCGATTACCTGTTCTCAGTGCAGGTTGAGATTCCTTCCCTAAATTCTCGTGACTTCTGAGATGGTGGCAAATTTCGGGCATTTTGACTAATGCGAACAGGCATCTCTCCCACCGCGACCTACGACGACCTCGTCGCTGGTGACTGCACCTCCTGCCGTGTCAAGCAGGACAAGTCGGCCTACTGGCACCCGGCCTTGTACTTCCAGGACTCGGCCACGGGGGAGTTCGAGCTTGTTGATCAAGTTGGTGGACTGCTTGCGTAAGGCCTACCCCTGTCTTGCCCTCCAAGCTAGAAACTAATTACCCCAGGTACTACCTTCTTAACGGAAAGGATATCAAAGCATTCCCCCCCGGTTTCCGCATGATTGCTGGTGATACCGACCGCCGCAGCTACACTGCTGGAGACCCTTCCAAGCCCGACCCCCAGAAGTCCGAGTGGTCGCTCCTTGGCCAGACCAAGCAGTCTGTTCTCCAGCAGCGCGCCATCGGCTTCAACTGCCTCAACTACGGACGTGATCCCGAAGGCACTCTGTACCGTCACTTCCTCCCCGACAAGGCCTTCCTCGACGCCAACTGCGCCAACGGTGTCCGCTTCGAGATGATGTTTCCTTCTTGCTGGAACGGCAAGGATGTCGACTCGGACGACCACAAGTCTCACATGGCTTATCCCGACCTAGTCATCGACGGAACCTGCCCCGATGGATTCGAGACCTCGGTCCCCAACCTTTTGTACGAAGTCATCTGGAACACGTACGCCTTTAAGGACCGCGCTGGTCGATTCGTGGTTGCCAATGGTGATACCCAGGGCTATGGATACCACGCTGACTTTATCTCTGGATGGGATGAGGAGTTCCTTCAGTCGGCCGTCAACACTTGCACCAATTTGTCTGGCCGCATTGAGGACTGCCCCGTCTTCGACCTCCAAGATGAGGCCACGGTCAAGCAGTGCGAGATGAAGATTCCGGACATCGTCATCAAGGACAACGTCACCGGTCCGGACTCCATTCTGCCCGGCAACGTCGCCATCACATACGCCGACGGATCTTCCGAGGGCGGAGCTGAGCCTGCTAGCTCCTCCACCATCGCCGCCCCCACTGTTCCCACCCTCACCTACAAGCCGGGCAAGACGGCCACGGCCAACCCGCTTCCTGGTGAAGTCTTCCACGAGACCGGCAAGATCCCCTACGGTTCGTCAAGCTCTACCTCTGCGGCTCTTTCTGCTGAGGCGGTCTCCACTCCGGTCCCTGAGTCCGAGGCGCCCGTTGCGGAGCCCACGCCAACCCCAATCATCGAGCCTGTCATCACGTCCGCTCCTGTGAGCTCCTCTCAGCAGAGCAAGCACTTCGTGTCCACCGAGACGATTACCAACGGCAACACCGTTTCGATCATCTTCTGGGAGGAGGAGATCGTGTTCGTTACCATATACGAGGACGTTACTTCGACTTTGACGGTTACGCCGACTGCGACGCCGACTGCGCCGCCTTTGCTGCGCGCCAAGCGTCACCTTCACCAGCACCGTCAGCATCACTCTTAGATCATGACATGTGCCTTTTCAATTACTTAGAGTTGACTCTTTGTGCCTGGGTTGCAGACGATCAGGGTCTCAGACGTCGTTTGTGCAGGACACGCATCGGGATGCGGCGTCCTTTATCTTCTTCCAATGGGGTCTTGACCCCGGAGACAATTTAGCTTCTCGTTGGTTCTCTAACATCTTGCTCAAGGCCACCGCTGATGCTGTCTGGACATTCTGAGAGCAGACACGCTGTTTTCTGGAGGTAGCTAGCAAGGTACGGGCATGATGTGGCCCGTTTCATGAGTTTATGGTGAACATTAGGCGGCAAATCATCAAGTCGAGTTGGCTCTTAGCTGTTTTTGGTGGTCATTGAGTGAGGCGTGGCCGGGAGGGGTTGTATTTGCTTTGCATTGAATGTGTTCATATCGTAGGCGTTGTAGGTTTGGTTTTGAGAGATACCTTGTCGCATCGAGGTTGTTCCTTCCCGCCAGTTTTCACTCTCTGCGGTCACTCTAGTCCTCACTGGTTCTGCCTGATCATTTTCTATATGAATACCCAAGAACTAAGACACCTGTGTTGCCATGATGAATGAACCCTTCCCCTACTCTTTGTCTGCTTTCGCCATGCAACGCATTCTTCTCCAAGTGATTCTGTCTTGACCCTAATGACAACGAACACAGAGTTCCCCGCACTTCAGTGCTCCTCTGCTCCCGTCATCCCGGACAAGCATTGTCGTTGGACCAAGCATCTAAAGTGTTATCGCGCCACTTTTCCGCCGAACGGTGCCGTGCGTTCTGGCTTCCAACTCTAGAATGCATCCGGACCCATCCGTCTCCAACGGCGGCCATGCGGGTGACCTGCATATGCTGTTAAAGTGATCGAATCACACGGCGACATTCCCGACGCCATGGAAGCGGGCCACCATTCCTTCTCTGCTTAACCTTCCTTTTGATACCCCGCCGTCAGGGCCGGGGCCGGGGCCGATTCGCCGTCGACCTTTTCCCAGTGCTGCAAGCTGAGGTGGGCTGCCCACGACGCGGCCCGTCAAAGGTGGTCGGATGAGGACGAAACAGACGAAGAGAAGGAGGACAGTTGAAGGACCAGAATTTGCCTTTCCCCTCATCCTGCACGTGGCTGCATCTTTCCTCGGACGCCGATCCTCCGCACATCTGGCCCTCGCCGTTAATGGCGTTGCATTTCTCCTGGATGCAACATCGCTTGCCCACCAACAATTGACGAGTATTCTGCTTTTCCTTGCGCCTTCTCCTCACCTACGACCCCCCTCAATTGAGTTCCGAAAGCAAACCCCTCACGGTCGGTTGGTTGGTTGGTTGGTTACTTCTCGCGGATATCCGTACCTTGGGAGCCTTGGATTAACCCAGTCTCTCTCTTTCAACAAGTAGCTGGGGTCGAAGCAACCACCACAGACGACACTTCGATTCTGAAGGAGGATTCTGGCATCCTTGGACAAGCAAGCCCGGTTAGAAAGATGCATCGTGAGGGGAAGACGGCGATCGGCGCCGTCACCTTGTTCATGCTCACCGCATGGGTGACTGTACATGCCCAGCAGTGGGACTGGGATGGCCTTGGGGTAGGTTACATTTTCTCTTTCTAAGCCCGATGTTACTGGAGGTATGACATTCGGATGGGGTGAGGGTGGGTTGACATGGATGGAGATCAGGTTCGTATGTATTCGCGATGTGCGTTTGCCTATATGAACCATCATGACCGCTTCCTGTTTGTGATTCCATCCTACCGGCTCAGCCCCTTTCTCAGCCGCCCGCCAACTGGATCCGAGGCAGAGTGAGAAGCTCAAAGAACGGTCATAATAACCAGGGATCGCTCCAACAGACCTGCCATAACCCCCTTCCCATCGACCTCTTCGCAATGCGCTCCGCGCTCCTACCTGCCTCACTTGCGGGGCTGTCCTCCATGGCCGCGGCGCTCGTGAGCCCCGATGGTACGGGGCGCCTGCCCGCGCTGGGGTGGAACTCGTGGAACGAGTACGGGTGCGACATCAGCGAGACAGTGTTCCTCGCCGTCGCGCAGCACATGGTGGACCTCGGGTTGAAGGACCTGGGGTACGAATACGTCAACATTGACGACTGCTGGAGCGACAAGGAGCTGCGGAGAGACAATGTTACGAAAGAGATCATCGTGGACAAAGTCAAGTTTCCGCAGGGGATCAAGCATACTGTGGACAAAATTCATGAGATGGGGCTGAAGGTTGGAATCTACAGCGATGCGGGTGAGTTCTAGTTTCCCGTTAATGGACGTGTGTTACGTGCGTTACGCGCGCTGGAATATGAAGCCATCGCGGGAGGCGGTGGCAATGCTGGATGCTCTGTTGTTTGGCCGTGCGTCGGAACCCTAACATGATTATCACAGGGACGTCTACCTGCGGCGGGTTCGAGGGATCGCTAGGGTATGAAGAGATTGACGCCGCGACGTTTGCGAAATGGGGTATCGACTGTAAGTTCTTCATCGTTTGTGGTTGCATTCTCCCTGCGTCACTTATCCCTCATTTCACCCCCTTACGCCCCATCCCTACAGCCAACGTCACCTGCTCTATTCAGAATATCCCAGACTGTATCACTCACACCTCACCTCCCAGACCTCAAATACGACAACTGCAACGTACCCAAGGAGTGGTTCGACGACTGGAAATACGTCCCCGAGCTCTGGCTTGGCGGCCCCCCCAACGAGAACCAGGACAATGGCGACCCGGTCAACTCCAAGACGGGTAAGCCCGCCCCTCCCGGGTACGACTGGGCGACCTCCTTGACGGCGGAGCGTTACCGCCTCATGCGCGACGCCCTCCTCGCCCAGGACCGCACGATACAGTACTCGCTCTGCGCCTGGGGCCACGCCCACGTCGAGGCCTGGGGCAACGAGACAGGCCACAGCTGGCGCATGTGGGGCGACATTTACCCCGAGTGGTACGGCCAGCACCAGTGGTCGTGGGGCCTGATGCCGATTCTGAACCACGCGGCGTTCTGGAGCGGGCCGGATGTGAACGGGTTCTGGGGCCACGGGGACTGGGACATGCTCGAGGTTGGCAACGGGAACCTGACGTACGAGGAGAGCAGGAGCCACTTCGCCTTCTGGGCGGCTCTCAAGAGCCCTTTGATCATTGGGACGAAGCTCGAGGGGATCAAGCCCGAGATACTCGCGATCCTGGCCAACAAGGAGCTCGTCAAGTTCAACCAGGACCCCGTCTTTGGCGGCGCCGCCCAGCCGTACAAGTGGGGCGTCAACCCGGACGGGGCCTGGAACATCACGCACCCGGCCGAGTTCTGGTCCGGCGAGTCCGTTGACGGGACGCACGTGTTTGTCCTCAACACTCTCAGCGGAACGGAGGAGAAGACGGTTGCATTTAAGGACGTTCCTGGGCTGGAAGGCGGGAAGAGGTACGTCGTGCACGATATGTGGACGGGCGAGGACGTGGGTGTGTTTGAGGATGAGTACAAGGTCAAACTGGAGAGTCACGACACGGCGGCGCTGAGGATTAATGAGGTCAAGTGCGTCAAACGGGCAGCGCAGACGTAAAAGGTTTGTCAGAGTCGGAGAGCATGATCTTAATACATGGGTTGCGGGGAACTTGGGGAGATTTAACCAGCTCCTGGATGCAAGGGGTAAATCTCAGCCATCAATACTATTCCTTAGGTCTCTCGAAGAAGCTCGATGAATCGCGTCGCCCCGTTCGAGAAGACATGGGTTATGAAGAGTTTCTCCGAAAAGGGTGACAATAATAAAGAATATTGTTGTTGATACCCTGTCCGTCAGTAACGCTACCTCATCTCGTGTTTGATGAGGTCCCCTTGCCTTGCCAAAGGAATCCACCCACGCCCGTGAGGCTATTCCCAAAAGCACACACGTGTCGCCACCCCGCCCAGCCCGCAAATCCATATTGCATCACGTTCTCCTGCTCTTGAGACCATGCCCTTTCCAGCCTTGCCTCCCACCCCTTCCCCTTCGCTGGGGGCCCTACCTACCTCTGCTGGCCGAGTGGGCTGCGTTTGAGGTGAGGCGGGAGACGTTCTCCCTTCTATTGGAATGCATTCCCCGGGCGACAGGATGGCAACGCATTCCCCGCGGACAGATTAGACTGAGACCACCGCCCTCTTCTTTCCCTTCCCACAATGGGGAGCCGCGAAAACAAACCAAGCCATCGTCACAGGCGGCGGGTCTCGCGTGGCAGAGAGAGCCTTGGGAAATGGGCCAGCCATTTCCATTTTGTGGTCGGAATCGCCATCTGCTCCGGTCTTGTGACCTTCCGACTCGTATTTGCCGTTCCCACGCTCCGTTCTGTTCTTCTCAGGTTCTGAATTGCCTTTCATTCTTTCTGGATTTGTTTACAGTCTATCGGTTGCTCGAGCTGCTTTCCATCCTCGCCTTGCGATATACCCACAAACGTCGTCTATTCTAAACCATAACACGCGTTGAACAACAGTTACACACTCCTGAGGAAGAGGGAGAGTGAGCGTAAACTACGATACCCACCGCCCTTGCATCATGAGAGATCCTGGTTGCGCTCTCATCGTCCCCAGTACCATAGTAGCTTCTTGATATCATCCGCATCACCGTTCCGGAAGTGAACTAATCGCCCGAGCACCGCATCAAGACTTCCCCTTCGCCCGCCGTGCGATGTCGAGCCGGTTCATTCTCGTGCGCGAGCAAAACGAGGGGGGAGGCGGCGACGGCATGACCTTACCTCTCCTCCTCGCCATCGCCATCGGAGGAGGCGTCCTCCTCTTCATATGCCTCGCCTATCTACTCATCGCACTCGCAGGCCGCCGCCACCGGACCCGGACCCGCGCCCGTCCCACGACGTCGAGGGCAAGGCTCGACCTCGAATCCGAAGGCGGTTCAATCCGCACTCCCAGCCCGCGCCCGCGACGTCTAACAAAACAGAAGCCGGACCAAGAGTACGCGGACATGGCGGAGATCCAAGGCAAACCGTATCGCTCGCTGTCATCTCTTATACTACCGCGGGGCAAACCGTTCAACGTATTCGGTACGCCCGCTGAGGCTGCTGGCGGACAGCATCACTTGGGTCACATTCGAAGGAACAACAGTTGGATTGACGAGGACGCCATCCACGGACCGAGGGTACAAAACGACGGTAGGAGGTTGAGTGTCCGAGACAGCTTCATCCTCCGGACGCCGACGCTGCCGGACCTGTTTGGACACAAGGGGGATTGCGAGGGGCAGTTCCAGAACGATCCTACGAATTACTCCATTCAACAGCCTTGTCCGGCGAGCTTGCCGGCGCAGCGAGGCCACGCCCCGCGGATACCGTTGCCGAGGACGGCATCGTACGAACTGGCGGAAAAGCTGGCAGCCGCAGCGAGAGGCGGTGTTCCTCCGAGCCCGCAGGGACCGCAGGGGCCTCGTCCGGTGCCGTTGCAGCGACTGCGGCATAAGACGACCGAGTCGGATCTCGCAGAGATTCTACGGTCGACGGAGGAGAGGTTGCAGAATGGAACACCAAGCAACAGCCGGCCGGCCACCAGACAGAGGGCAGCTTCGGCATCAGCCGGATCGAGCGTCAAGACCCAACATGCGTCGCCAACAAAGTCGCGTTCCCCGGTCAAGGCTCAGTCACCCATCAAACCTCCATCTCCTACGAAGCGCCAGTCACCTGCCAGATCGCAGTCTCCGGTGAAGAGCCAGATGTTGACTCACGTCGGTCAAGCGTTAGATGCCAACAGCCAGCGGGCCCGCACGCCGAGCCCGTCGAAGCGTGCGGTCGTCTCCATGCCTGTGGAGACCCCGGTGCACCACAAGCGGAATATATCGCAGGCATCAGCGGTATCAGATGCAGACAGCCTATTTGGCGAGACGACCCCCGAGATTGAAGAACACATGCTGCCTACAGGGTTGTCGAGCCCAAGTAGACGATCGGATCACGACTCTCCGATTAAGCCCCTCAACAGCAGCGTGTCCCTAGAGTCCCCCGGCAGCGACGCTTCATCCTCTCTTTCGACCTTGTACAGCATCAACGAACCCGAGGACGACAGCAAGACTGGCGGCATCGGACAGTCAGAGGGCCTCATTCGTGGTCGGAAGCCCAGAGGCCTCGTCATCGATACCCAAATGTGTGATCCATTCATGACTCCAGCGCCGCCAGAGGTGCCCCCGAGAAGCCCGAAGCGTCAGACATCCAGCTTGCCGCCGCTCCGACGACTTACGCCGCCCGAGGAGGACATTGTGAAGGAAACGGTGGTCTACGCGCCTTTCCACTCAAGGCCTGCCAGTAACTCTCCCGTGCCGCGGCCGCTCGATGTGGTGAAGTACGGCAGCGTGGACGATCAGAGCCAGGCGCAGAGCCCAAATGTGATGTATCAGCCCGATATGGCCCCATCTCCCGAAACCATCCGCCCCAAGAGCGTCTTGTCAATGAAGCCGGTCTTCCTCGTCTCGAGCACGAGCGCCGTCAGTATGAAGGCCAGCCCAGGGACGTCTCCCGAGGACAATAACCGGCCCCCGATTCCCAACAACAGGTTGACGTTCGGCCCAAAGGGCAGCGTCATCCCCCCGCCTCTGACTTTGAAACCGGGGCAAGGGTCGCCAAACCGCGAGGCCATGGTGATTGGTAGCCCGGAATCCGTTCTGCGCCACCGTAGTTCTCCGACAGCACGTGCCGTGCGGAAAGCGGTCGATGAGTCGGTGTCCAGTGGCCCTACCTCGCCGACGCGGAGGCCTCTACCCAGCCCCGACCTCTCGGTGGGATCAAAACATGGATCCCCCACGCCTGTGCGATATAAGAGACGTGGCATGGCCAGTCCTATCCGTGATCGCGCGCTCTCTAGGCAGCCGCAGCGCAGAGACAATAGCACCGACCACGTGCCATCCAATTCCGACTGTCCCTCGATCGTGCTGAAGCCGTCGAATTCGCCTAAGCGGAACTCGTATCACCGAGAGTTCGCGGTGATGGGACTGCAGTCGACTGTGGCCCAGCTTCGCCGGATGAATAGTCAAATGAGCACCTTCAGCACCGGCTCGTCCCTATCCGACCCAGACAGCCCGACACTGACCAACTTGCGTGGGGGCGGATTTAGCCCCGACAGGAGCAACAGCCGCGTGAGCAAGATTGCTCGGCAAAATTACTTGTCTTTGGGCACGAGTCCGAATTCGAATAGAAACAGTCGCTCGTCTATCAGGTCGGCCAGGAACTCTATTGCCGTCCTCAAAGGTCGGCCGGGAGCGAATAAGCATGTCGACTCGTTGTGTGTGGCAGTCGAAGAGATCGAAAAGGAAAGGGGAAGCGAATCTTTAATTAGAGGACCAAGACCTCTCCATCCAACACCGAGGAGCGCCGGAAGAGGACGGCCCAGGCCCAAAGAGAATGTGTCGACGATGGACAGTTCCACTCCAAGAAGCACCCATATCGACGGGGCAGACCAGAAATGTCGGGATATAAAAACCCAAGCCCAACAATGAGTGTGGCGGCGCAGCCGTTTGGGAGCTGTACTGCAAATACGGCCATGCGCTGAGTTCCCTGGATGGTCTTACTGCTGGTGTCGAGGCACAGCTCGAGGATGGTGATGCCGGCCCTCTAATATCTTTCCTTTGTCCCATGGCAATCCATAACAATTGGAGACTTTGTGTGTTCAGCGACGATTAGCGACTATTTTACTGGGTTGAACATCATAAGCTGAGTACGACGTCCTTGTAATACCTATTAGATTATTAGCAACTTCTATATATCACAACCACACAAGCGAGACATTCAAGGAGATGCGGAATGAGGTCAACGCGCCCCTCAGTAACTACGGCGAGCTCGGCGACACGTCTAGAGTCAAGATGGAAATGCGGTATCCCTACCTCGGTTTATTGAGCCCGAGTCCTATCCATGGTATCAAGTCGTTCCTCGTCAGTTGTCATCCGCAGCCTTCATCTGCCTTACGACTCGTCAACACGCGGACGCTTGTTGTCGGAGCTATCCTCGTGGCCATTGACGCCACCGTTGACTTCATCGTGACCACGAACTCGGCCAGCTCCCTCACCCAACTCGCCTCCCTCCTCCTCCTCGCCGCCGTTCTGACCGATCCAGTTGCCGTCGCGTCAAAGTGCTCGTGCACGTTCTCCGCCGTTATCCAGCCACCGCTGCCCGGGAACGCGGGAGGGAGGCCTCCGTCGTGAGCTCCATACATGACCCCAGTGTAACCCTCGACAGGCTCATGCTCGCCTTCAAAGACGATGCGGCCATCTTCCTCTTCATCCTCATCGTCGACAGGGTCAGGGTGCAGATCCGAGCACGCTGAAATCGCATCGTAGAATTTCTGGACGTCGGCCTGGGCGCCGGCCGTGACCGCGGGAACGAGGGTCAGATCGATGGTATCGAAGTCATCATCACCGTCACCGCTGTCGGCAAGCTGCAGCTGCATCCAGATGGCCTGGAGCGGAGCCCCGTCGGAAATGGTGCCGATTTGCTTGACCGCATGGATGGAGATGGAGGGATAGGGGATCTCAACGCCTACGCCTTGCACCGCGGAGAAGACGGTGAAGTTCCTGAGCAAGAGTGTTAACAGGAGGCATTGGCGCATATGGATAGGAGGACCGCTTACTCCGAGTTGACGAAGACGGAAACCTGCTGCTCCAACAGCTCCTCGGAGACATCCCTCAACGTCGTGCCCTCCGGGGCAGAGGCCGTTGTCGCAACGTCAGCAGGAAAAACGGCGAAGTTGCCCTTTTGCGACGCCGGGATCCATGCTTTGGCGCCCTCGAGACGGAAGTGCAAGACGGGCTTTCCGCCAAAGAACGTGTCGGGGGTTTGCGACTGGTGCTCCTCGATGGGAACAAAGTCTTCGAGGGAAGGGGGAGAGCGGATTGTTGTGGGCAACATAGTGATGATGTCAAAGAGATCCTGCAAAGGACTCTGCTTGGGCTGTGCTGTGAGACCCTTCATAGTGGGGGTGCTCGGATTGAAGCAGGAGAAAGTGAAGGAGCTCTTATCGCTATCACCACGTGATGGTGTTGGTGTTGGGATACGTAAGCAGCAGCAAATGAGAAGGGAAGGCGGCGAGGAGGTGGCTATAGTCAGCTGGCAGGTCCAGCCACCTTCTCCAGTAGCGCTCGGAGGGGTCTGAGCTTCCCCACCGACATCCTCCCGATGACCGATGCCACCTGCGTATGGGTCCTTTACGTACTACAACACTCACTGTGCGTCGCGGGGACGACGAGATCCATTGACTGGGCGCATTCACAACAGTCCACCACTCTCTTCGCCCACAGACCTTTCAAGTGTCAGGCAACTGCAAGTTGGACTTTTGCTTCTCTGGACGAGCTTGCTTGTACGGCCCTCAAAACGGCATATCCAGCCCTCCACTCTCCCCTTTGCACACTGACGCGTACCTACCAAAAGGCAAGGCCTCTCGTTCATCATGTATAGCAACCGTACGTACTCCCCTCCCTCCTCTCCCCTTAACGACCGCCGAGATACTAAACGACTGGCCCAGGCTCCCACCCGCTCCTTCAGCAGGTCCCTCTGACCGTCTCCCCCTTCATTTCACTCCCCACCGCTACAACCCTTTCCTACAACTATAAGGCGATGCCCTCAGCTCTTCCTCCCTCGGCAACAGGCGTGCCTGCAGCCGTGACCGACGACGCAGCAGCCGCGGCAGGGAGCAGCGACACGTCCGCGAACAAGCCCAAATACGTTATTTCGCAGTCGGGACACGCCGCTCACCCAGACGACATCATTGCCTCGTGCCGCGCGCTGCAGGCCCACATCACAAAGATGCAGGAGGACGCTGAGCGCGACCTGCGCGAGCTGGAGAACAGGATACAGGAGCGCGAGCTGGCCGAGAAGAGGAGGGTTGCGCCGGGGTGGCTGGACAGCGAGGCGCGGATACTGGAGCCCGAGAGGGCGGGCGGTCCCTCCGAGACTGAGGAGGCACATCAGACGTCTCCTGTGGCGGGGACAAGTGAGATGCCTCTGAACGACCAAGGAGCAGAACTGGACCGCGTGTTTGGAGGGTTAAGCATGAAGTGAAGAGCGGGGGCGACTGATTATTGTTCGTGGTTCATCTGCTGGCGTTGGGCATATGTTTTTGTTCATTGCATTCAGGACATGTCGTTCAATCTGCTCCTCTGATAGGTGGGAATATACCAAGGCCAATATCAGCGTGGGCGGCTGCAGCTTGACCACCATGCAGCGTCTTCAATCCAGCGTGAACGGCGACCAGGAGCTATCTAGGTAACAAATCCACGGTCGACAGTCGCCCGCCGAGGAGGTGAGACGATTCCTGTCCCGGTGTAGCAGAGGCGCCGTGGGTGCCAAGTGGCGGAAGGGGGTATACTGGTTGAAAGAGCGATTCCTTATTCGAGAAGAATCTCGGCCAATATGACCATCCCACAGGGGCTTCGCTGCCAAGTTTCCTTACGCTAAATATCTGCTGCAGCAACCCATCTCGAGCGGAAGATATTTGTCTGAGGTTGGTTTGCGAGTGCCAAGGAATATCTCGCCCTTTCAAACTGATTTCAAGAGGCGCAGAATTGGCTGATTTGGATTCATGCGTATCGACCTCAAAACCGTCAATTCTTAAGCTCGGGATAAAAATGACCGCTGTTCACCGATGCCACGATGGCTGAAGAGGATGGCACTCCCGTCAGCCTCGAAAATCCCAGCAGCGATGACGCTGCCACTACGATCAGGCGAGGATTTCTGTCTCAAAGACGTCGCGTTGGCGCTCAAAGCAAACTGCAGGTAAACAATGTACTTTTATCAGCTCCGGCTCTATGTTGGGAATGTTATTTAATTATGATACCATTGATACATCGACATCGGGGAAGGACACTAGCAACCTATGCCATTTCAAAGTTGAAGGCATCCTCCACGCTCTTCTTGCTCCATTGGTGAACCAACCGATCGCCCGAGCGCCTCTTCTCCCTGAAAAGAGCCTCCGTCATGTATTTGTACAGCCAGATGCTGGCGCCGTTGTAGACGATGCTGTGGTCGCTATCCGTGAAAGCCAGCCAGTTCATCTTCGACTGAGGCACGCCTGCGCTGACCAAGAGGTCAATGAGCGCCGCCGCGTTCTGGTAGTGGACGTTATCGTCACCGGTGCCGTGGAAGATGGTAAACTCGCCAGCCAGATTCTTGAACCCGTCGGCCTTACGGACGGCGGTCTCATTGTACCCCTCCTCGTTCGTCTCCAGGGTCTTCATGTATCGCTCCGTATACAACGAGTCGTAGAAACGCCAGTCGCTGACAGGGGCGACGATGAGGCCGGAGGAGAAGACGCCGGAGTTGGCCTCGAGGACTTTGGCGGCAAGGTACCCGCCGTACGACCAGCCGAAGATGCCGATCTTGTCTGCGTCGATGAAAGCGTTCTGGGACGAGAGCTGCTCGGCGGCCCATATCTGGTCGAGAGGTTCCAGACGACCAAGGTGGCCGGCGACGGTGGAGCGGAACTCGCGGCCCTTGTAACCCGTGCCGCGATTGTCTACGGTGTAGGTGATGTACTCGAGCTCCGGGTTCGAAGCAATGAAAGCGCGCCAGTTGATTGACTGGTAGCGCTTCGTGACCTCCTGGGCGCCAGGGCCGCCGTAGGGGGTGAACAAGGCAGGGTACTTCTTGGAAGGGTCGAAATTGGCGGGAAGGCGCTGCATGACGTTGAGGCTGTAGCCATCAGGATGCTCGAGCTCGAGGTACGTGATATTGGGAAGCTTGTACTCCTGAAGACGGGTCACGAGGGCCTCGTTGCTGGTGATGGTCCTAATGGGCTTGGTGGAGTTGATGGAGTAGAGCTCCTGATACGGGACGTTGGGGCCCTGGTAGGTCAGGATGTAGTACCCAGCCGACGAGGAGAAGGAAGCACTCCAGTACCCCGCAACGGTATCGTCGACGAGGGCCTTCTTGCGCCCGGAGGGGTAGGAGACGGAGTAGAGGTGGCGCTCGGTGCTGTGATGCTCGGTGGAGAGGTAGTAGACGAGGTGTCGTTCAGTATCAATCTTGAGCACGGAGGTCACCTCCCACTCGCCACTGGTCAGGGGAATGGGACTGCCGCCGTTGACCGGGTAGAGGTAGAGGTGATTCCAGCCAGATTCGTCGGAGAGGTCTAGGAAGTAGGCGTCGGTGGAGTTTTGCAAGGGACCGATATACTTGATGCCCAGGTTGTTGTCCAGCCATCCGTCGGAGCCATCACGCTCGCGTATAACTTTGGACGCGTAGCCCTCAATGTCAACACGGACAAGCTTTTCTTGGTCCTGGACGCGGTTGAATGCGCGGTAGGCAACGCTCGCGTGGTCGGTGGTCAGCCACTTGACCTCGCCAATGACCAAGTCATCGGCAGGGAAAGCGTCAACGGCGACAGGAGTCGTCTCCCGCGTCTCGAGGTCCAGGAGAGTAAGCGCAACGGTGGGATTCTTGCTGCCGACCTTGGGGTATCGCAGATCCAGCTCGACGGGGTACGGGGGGCAATCTTTTGGTTGTCCATGAAGTACGGGATGGTGAAGGTATCAACGCCCGTCTCGTTGAAGCTAAGGAACGCAAGGTGCTCGCCATCAGGGGAGAACCACAGGGTGCTTCTGTCGCCAAAGATCTCCTCCTCATACACCCAGTCGGGCACGGCGTGGAAAAGATCCGGGCCACCGTCGTTGGTGATTTGGGAGACGGTGCCGTTCTTGCTGAGGAACAGGTTGTTGTTTCGGACGAAGGCCTGGTTAACGTGTAAGCAACCGTTCTATTAGAATGGATTCCCCCGCCATCCAATGTATGTTTCGCATCGGATGCGCGTAGGGCGGCCGAGGAAAACGAGCAGGAAGCCGGGAAGAACTTACGATGGCGTCACCGACGGGCGCAAACTCGGCATATTGAATGTCGCCCACTTGGTCGTCAACCAACGGCTCGAGAAGGCCAGATTCCACGTCAAGGATGGAATAATCAGCGAAGTAGGAGTGGCGATACTGCTTGGTGTAATTGGTGGCGAAGAGGACCTTCTTGAGATCGGGCCTGATCCAATACTCGACGTACGAGGGAATCTTATCGGCGGCAACGAATGTCTCGGTTGCCCCTGAAACGATGTCCTCTATCACGAGACTATTGTTGGACAGAGAGATAAAACGGCCATCCTCGGTGCCCGACAGCCAACTAACAGATCGGGAACTGGCGCCGAACCGAGGGGAAACCACGGTTTCGTTCCACGTCACTAGGCGGTCGCCGCCTCCGGCGGGCTGGTGCGGCGGGCGAGGCGGCTCAATGGCCGTGGTCGAGCCTAGCAGCAGGGCCGCCGCGATGGCGGCTTGAAGTACACGGCGAGCCATCGCTCTCACTGGCGTCTAGCGTCTCTGGGCGTCTCCGGTATCCGTCAGGAATACTTGCGCGAGAGGGATGAGGGATAGGGACGGAGATGGAGGCAGAGGCGGACAACGGCGGGAGAGGCGAGGGCATCGACGGCGACGACGGCAAGAGGAGAGATCTGCACCTTTATAGCTTTACTCCCTCGGGGCCAAAATCAAAGCAACTAACCACGCAATTGACCACGCAGGTTCGTGTTCCGGTGGGCCATGGTCCACTGCTGCAGCGACATACTACAGTAGCAAGCAGAGGGCGGACGGAAGAGATCACTGGGTGACGGTGCGACGGTCCAACGATGGTGTCGGTGACGAATAGTGCATGTTGTGCTCGGATGCCAAGAGCTTATGATGGAGCTTATGATGGAGCTTCATCAAGCCGGGCCATCTCCTCTTTGCCGGCGGTCGGGCTCGGCGGCCGTTGTGAGTGGTTGAAGCTTAAATTGTTGGACAGAGGAACCCGGGGGCTCCCATAGCGACCTGCCAAAGTCGGTCTGATGGCGGTACCAAGACTCAAAATTGACGACATGGAGACCTTTGGGAGGGTCATTGGTAGTGCTAGCAGCGAGTGAGGAGGCCTACTTCGTGTGAAAAAACCGAAACGCGAGCAGAGCACGCGAATAAAAGCCAAGAGGAGCTTGCACTGTTGCATTCCTTTTCGGGAAGGTTGCACTTGAGACGGAGCGGGGACGGTGGGTCGATGGCGCCTGTGGGTTAGTTAACAGTTGTCGGCCGATTAGATGCACAGTTTGATGCCACCCGGCCTCTCACGGCTTTTCCCAGCTCTCAATGAGGTGGTAGTTTCGGTAATTGACGGCGGGAGGATTCCGAGAATCGAGGTACGGATGCATGCCATAGCTACCGCTCAATGGTCGCCACATCGGACTGTTCTTAGGAAGGAAGCCAAGTCGTCTCACTCTATGTCTTAGCCATTCTCCACCCATCAAGACTCTTCTCACTCACTCACCTACTCGCCGACTGAACGTCAAAATCACAACTCACATGAGCTGCCTTACTTATGAAAGAGGTTGCCTGACACTGTCGATTGTTTTCCCGCTCGCTACTGAGCGTATCTGACCAATCCCTACCTACAGCTGAATGAGCTTGGTCGGCTCCGTCCAACGAACAGGTGGATCGCAAAGTCAGAGTCTACCTGCTTTCTTCTTTCGATCGACAGTTATCACATCCGGTGATAATAACCAACCTGTGTTATCCGAGACGACTACCTCGTGGGAAAGGGAGAAGGATACTTGATGCTTAGCAAACATCTCGACGATGTCAGCTACGTCCGGTGATCAATGCGATGTCCTTTGTTCAGATGGCTTCAGGTGAACCGTAGTGGTTTATACTGGAAGGTCTGGCCCAACGGCGCCAGCCGTGCCTGCAACACTCATCATCTCATCGTAAATCGTGACATGCGTGTCGATTAAGGCAAGCTACTGCAGACTCTCCAGGGTAGGTAACCCAGAGCGCTCTCGGTACCGGTCGCTATCAGATACCAGAGCTCTGAACAGCTGGTGATGGCATTGAGAGGCGGCAGTGATCCGTTTAGGTTGCCTCATATCCAACTGTAGGCTCTTCGAGGTAAACTATTGACACCTCGAAGATAACAAGATGTTTTCTGTGCCCAGTCTTCGTCTGGAACCCCCATACTTGGCCCGGTACTCACAGGTGAAGAGGAACCAACACCCAGCCACAAGTGCCGTCATGTAATTGTAAAGCAAGGAAGAGGTCCGTCGATCGAAGTGCGGGGCTCTGAAAAGAGCAGTTTAGAAGAGTGGAGCTCTTTTGTCGGCGGTAGGAGAGGATTCGTACTAGTATTCATTCGGTGAATATCAGGCCATGTTCTAGGCGTTCTTTCAAGCAGTCTCGGAAGTTCGGTGCACCATAAAACCCGGGATGCTTCACGGAAACGCCCAGCAAGCCTCTCGTCTCCTTGCGGACAGGACTCTGATTACTCATATACTACTATTAATCAACCATACGGCGTCCGACTGGAGATGGAACACTCACTTCCAGCTTCCCCGGATTCGCGTTTCCAAGAACCATTCGATGAACGGGGTAGAGAAAAGAACACGGAGAGACTGCTGTTTTCCCGCCAATGGCATTCGGGGACCAGTGTCCAGAACAACCAATGTCTTCCGCTAGGTCGTGATTCGTTGTGCTGCTTGTAACATCTGTCCATTTAAAGCCATTTCGACTGAAGATTCTAGAATTCGGCAGCGAGATCCGGGTCCGTCGTATTTGTTCGAAGAAAGAGTGGCGGCTTCTTCGTGACTTCTGCGTCGCCGGAAACCTCCGTACCCGCATTGGTAAGAGGCAGTGGACCAGAGGGGCTCAGCAGTCGTAGAAGTTTTCGAACATCTACTGCAGTTACGGAATTGATGATTTTGAAAGAGGCTGTTCCCAGGATAAGATGTACTGGCAGACGTGGGAAAGGCGCGGAGAAAATCATGACGGCGTTTGTCATATCATATGGCCGTTGAAGAGGACTGGCGTGCGACTAAAGGAATGGAAAGCCGGTTTACATTACGTGGAGTAGATGTGTCTCTCGATAGAATTGCCGTTCTTGCTCCTGAGTTTGAAAGGGGGCGGGCGGCTAAAATGGCCTGCATGTCATTCTTATACACCACTTTTCACAATCCGTGGCTCCAGTCAACTAGGCACATACATTGCCGCCTTCCCCTTTGAAGCAAGCCAAAGGTCCAGCCCAGATGCTCGCTCTTTTTTAATTGGATGACTGTAACCGGTGTGGTGGCTTGCTTACTGTTGGCGGATCTCTGTAAGACATCGTCGAGTGCCAACCCGAGGCCAAGCGTGTCCCCCACCATTCCGGAAGACAAGGGGAATGCTTCCCCGGTCCAGACTTTGGGGCTGAGATAGATGGTTACCTCACTCCTTTTGGTATCGACTGGGGGTGGTGTCCGGATCATCTGAGCCGCCAGACGGATCCCCCAACCGCGATTGGACATAGGCGATCACACCGAAAAACCTCCTTGACCTTTTGTGGGAACCAACCGGCCCGACATCTCATCTTTCGCAAGTACTTCCATCGCGATTGCAATCATATCATATTTGTCTCCCCCCTACGATTGTCTCAAGGACCAATAGCTCAAAAACGCAATGCACACTCTCTCTTATTCCACAGGCAACCCAAGACACTAGTAGTGTCTCCCAACGTTTGTGTTCACTATTAACTGGGACGTACCGTCGTCCGAGCAGAGAGCAGCAGTAGCCCGGCCGAAGCGCTCCTGCGGCGCAAATCAATAAATATGAACCCATGCCACCTCGAATTCCCCAAATCGGTTCAATTCTCCCCCTTCGTAGGGCAAGATCGCCAGTGACTCGCTATGCTCACCGGAACCCTAATTTAGACCTACGGCAACCTAGAGGTCCGGTTGTCTCAATCCTGCGTCTTACGTCACGTATCGGTCAATGCAACTCTGCAGAAAGGCACTGAAGTCTAAGCCTCACTGGGAATCATCGACAGCACTCTCCGATCTGCCGCCTGCATATATCACATTACATATTCTGGCTGCAGCGTCTGGCGTCCTGGGGGGACCATCCTTCAACAGTGCAGGCACAATTCCGTGGTATCTGATCCCACTAGGCCGCTAGGGGCCGCACCCTTCCCGTCAGACACACGCCATCTCTCCTGTCAGATATCGAAAATGAGAGACGATGGACCGAACGAGCCCTGTCGATTTACGGGATGCCACCAATCACCAACCGCCTAGTGGCATGCATGCTGCCCGCACACGGATCCGGGTCGACTCTTTTAGGGGCGATGGCGTTCGTGATATCATCTCACGCCCGCCTCACTTCCGCCTCGGTCAGATGACCGGTGAAGGTGCGAGGTGAGACATACTCGACGACTCTTCCACGGCCCAGGCAGTCGAGGATTGATGCAGGGCTTGAAGATATCAGTTTCCCGGGTGGTCCTTTGGTTCAAAAGTCTCACTCAACAGGACAGTCCTGGGGCCTTTCCACCACACAGGCTCTTTTTTTCAAGTGCATACGGCGCCCTGAGCGCACCTACTGCAGACGTCCCGTCATTCCGAATCAGTTCGCTCCCTGTACCATACTCGACGGGGAATTTGCTCAGTTCGACAGGACAAAAAAAGAAAGCCTGGCATGGTACTGCCAGATGTAATGGGAACCTCGAACACTGCGGGCGACAGTTGACACCCAATCACCGTTGTTGATCATGGACTGAAGGTATTTCATTGTCGGGTGCTCACTTGCGCGGCTGATTGCCTGATCAACTTATTCGAATCCAGAAGTTTGCGAACTGAATTACTGTGCTTGCGATCGGAATAGATAAGGAGGACATTTCTTGAATCGAGAGGTGGTTTCGTGCTCCACGGAACCGCAAAGAGCTTAATGAAAGACTACTACGCAGTCAAAATGGCACTAGAAAACAGGGCTTCAGCAACCAAGGAGTGCCCCGTTCGGGATTATTACATCCATCAACTCACTCCTTACGACAAGTTCACCTCCAGCATCAGCAAGAACGGGTATCTTGCAGGCTTTGAGGCCGTGGACGTGGCTGACCTCGAGATTGTCGGGCCGCTCCCAGGAAAGAGCGGTGCCAGGATCGTCATCAACAAGTCCTCCAGCCTAAAACCACCATCGAGGCTCGTCTTCAAGGGCATAGACTTTGAGCAGTACAAAAAGAACAGCAAGGACTTCAAAGAACACCAGGAAAAGACGCTCCTCCACGAGATCCGCACATTGTGTACCCTCCCGCCTCACCCGAACATCATGTCGTACCCAAAGACCCTCGTCGTCGTACAGGACGGGGACAACAAGGACCGAATATGCGGCTTCCTGCAGCCCATCTTCGAAAAGGGCTCAATCGACGAAGAAGTCATGCGCGCAAACAGAATTTGCCGGCGTCTCCCGCTCGAGATCAAGGCTAAGTGGTGCTACCAGATGTCTCTGGCGATACAGCACACGCATCGAGTCGCTAAGAGCTTCCACATGGATCTGAAGCCGGGTAACATCCTCGTCGACGACGATGATAACCTGCGACTCATAGACTGGGAACAGAGCGGCTTTTCCATGTTCACGCATCCCCCAGAGGTCACTATTGACCAGGAAGCTGAAGAGTCATCCACCTCACCCGGGAAAGGGAAGCCCCTGATCATCTACACCCCGCACACCGGCACGCCGCGCAAGAACCAGAAATGGGGGTACCCAGACTGGAACGTCCTACCAGACTGGAAGACGACGTGTCCCCGGGCCGCGGAACTAGCTGAGGTGTTCAGTCTGGGCAGGACGATGTGGATGCTACTGGAGCAAGTTGAGCAGTCCACCGATCCAGCTATATGGACGGCGATGGCGAATGATGTTCCGAGGGAGTGGAAGGACATGGTAATGTGGTGCGTTCAGAGGGACCCTAATGACCGACCCGAGTTGGACGAGGTGGTTGAGTTTTGGCGGAGGCAGTTGTAATAATGATGGGAGCAATCTTCTGCATTTTCAGCCTTAGGAAAAGTGTATTACATCAGCGCTCAATTCTAAGACAACTGTATAAGAACTAGACCCGACACTTTGGATCCCAAGCCACTGAAATGATCCTCTTGACTGTGCAGTACAAAATCTCTCTGCGTCATTTATCTTTGGCATAGTCTAGAGTGCGCTTTGTAACTATGCAGTCGTATGCGCAACGGCGCTCAGCTGCGTCCTGTTATTCTTCTCGTCGTGTGCCTCAACCCGTCTTGCAACTCAAGAAAAAGGTTGCAGCACCTCTGTCGCTGAGGCTTTTGAGTATCCACCAAGTGGAATTCCCGTTAGATCTTTTGGACCTCCTACAATTTTCCATTCTCAGTACTCTGTCAGAGAACTCAGCATATAAAAGAGACCCACGGCTATCCACGGGTCGTCCATGTTCTTATTACTACCCTGTCTGAGATTCCACATTTCCTCGTCAAACATCATTAATGATTGATGAAAGAATCAACTGGATGAAATTCAGATCTTCTCGCACACTGTCAAGTACGCCACGGCGGGCATTGGTCTTTACAGGCGCCAGGGCTCGTCTTCTGGTATTTGCTTCGTCGATCTCGTCAAATAGGGTGCATGAGGGGCGATATAACCTGCGAAACACAACGAAACCAAAGGTTGGGAGAAAAGAGGTCCAGTAGAACCTGCTCTTCTGTGTTATTGTCGAGGATCCGCCAAGTCGCGAATGGGTCTCCCGAAGACGCGCGAATGGTGGAACGACACCTTTAGGAATCCGTACGTCTGGAAACGGACACAACAAAAGGCCAGGGGCATTGTCATTGCAGAAAGCATCTTAAGTTTCCGCGAATGGCCAATCGATATTCAGGTAGTTCAAAGGCACGGTGCCGCAAATGATGGCCGTCGCTCTAAAAGCATGGAATATGGTTGAGGAGACAGTTATCATATCGTCAACGTCAAGTGTGCCACACCTCTCGAGAGGCATACGCTCATTACCTCATGTACTGCTCTGGGGATATCCGATGTTCGCTGGCCTAAATAAGACTGTCTGAGATAGTGATGGTAAAAATGGTGGAGCGAAAGGTAACCGGGATTGCGGACGGCGGCTATTAATGCGGATTCTTATGAGAATCTAGCCAATTATCGTCATTTTGCACAAGCTTCGGAACCAAAGGTAATACGAACTAAGCCACGAGGGTACGGGTTAATTAGGACTTACTACGAAGCATTCCCCGGGATGAAGGTGAAACATACCCGGCTCTTTCTAAAACTACTCTTTCGTTCACTCAGTCTCGAAGTCATAACTACCAGCTGTAAACTTTACAAGAGCTGTGTTTCACACTGAGCCTAGAATATGGTTATGAATGGTTCCTCTCTGCATTCGAGGATCAAAGAGATCCTCATGAAACATGGCATCAGCCCGAAAACATCTCAGGCATGCGCGCTTAGCGAATTCAGGGGGTGGTCACCAGTCGCCGTCGAGAGTTTCATGGAGAAGATAAAGCGACCTTATATCTGTTACTGCCCACTTAGAAACACCAATCCCGACACCAACGAGACTGTCGTCAGACGATATCTCTCGGCGTGGTTGCCTCCGGCTTGGATGCGGCCCCGACTAGGATTGGTCAGACAGGAGGTCATTGAAAACAAAGCTCTTTGCATAAACAGACGGTTTCTATGGAAATTATGCGACTTTTTCTACTTTGCAATTTCCCACGTCTGGGGCGAGGGCATTTGAGCAGACTCCAAAGGCCGCGGCCTTACCCGCGAGCACTTAACGAGAATCTTTGACGTCTTCGCACCTACAAAGGCCGAGTGGATATGGCTGGACGTTCTCGCCGTTCCAAA
Organism: Colletotrichum coccodes; assembly: GCA_020466075.1. Taxonomy (NCBI): domain Eukaryota; kingdom Fungi; phylum Ascomycota; class Sordariomycetes; order Glomerellales; family Glomerellaceae; genus Colletotrichum; species Colletotrichum coccodes. The sequence goes on from JAIMZG010000663.1 coordinate 36,490, forward strand.
TGCTGATCCTAATGGATTCAATTTGAATTTAGAGGAGAAGGATTTGCAGGTGCAGGTCTTCAATACGCTTCCGCAAATCTACGAGAGAGCCGCCGCTGACATCATTTTTAATGCATTAGTACTACAGATGCATGGTGCTTCACTGATTGACGTGGCTTTCGGGCTGATTTGCGGTGCTTGGATCTCGAGAGTGTGGACATATTGAGAGATTCGGCTGACGAAGAAAGCCCTCTTAATGACTGCAGACCGAATGTATTCCTGTGATGAAATCATTGAAAATTCTGGGAACTCGTCGACAATGACAAGTTACGTCAAGGAGGCCCGCCCAATCTGAGCAAGTTTTACTCCCTGCATCTCTCGATGGCGATTCTGCAACATGTCATGAACATAGGCCTGTCTCTAAACGATATCTCGTTTGCGATGGCGTCGCGCCAGTCAACTTACCGTGGGACCCTAAGTGGGAGACATCAGCACCAGGCATGCAAGCGATATATCAGAACCGCTGTCACGACGCTTCCCGATTGGTCGCGATGTATGGTGTCAAGAGACTGGAGGTCAGCTCGCGATGGGCGCCGTCTCGACTAGCTGGTCTCGAGCGGAGTGTTCACGCTGACATGAATTGGGAAGAGAGGGGGTTGCGGGGTACCGGGAGCGAGTCATGGGTTTCATTAAGCTTGAATTAGGAAAAGTTTGTCCGACGATGAGATTGTCGCTGAATCACAAGGATCCTGACCTATGGTGTACGGTGCTTGTCGGTGCCGATGAAGAATCTGAGACGATTAAGAACTTCGAGAAGGCTGTATCAGGTCGCAGGTCGTTTTTGATCTGCAAACATCAAATCGCCGAGGGTGTAGGATTTGACCAGGGAACAGCAAGTCAGGCATTGGTTGTTGGGACGGTTGACGAAGGCGACAGTGATAAATTGAATGTTCTTTTTGCAACAGCGTTGAGAGCGGCAAGTGGCGAGTCGAGAAGTGAAAGAGTTTCAATGCTGTTGAAGCTTGATGAAGTTTGCGTTTTGAAATATCAGTCGCTGTAACAGTGAGAGAAAACGAAAAAAAGCCATTGCTAGGTTTAACGCCATGAATAGTTCGACTCCAATCTCAAGTGAGCCAGGATTTCTTCGAAATTGCTGTTTCCGTTACAACGCACTTGACTTTTGGTGCTTTTTTTCTACTTGTAGTATTCCCCAAAACCATGACCGAGCCATTCCAGCACATACTCTATCTCTTAATTCAGTGACTCAAAGTTGAATTATATATGGCCTTAACATAATTCAAGGAATGCCTCGGGTGTTTCCTTAGTCTTTTGCAATTGTTCCAGAACCGACAACTTCACTGATTGCCCAAAGTCTTCCCAAGCTCCTCACCCCGAGATGTCGCAGCCTTCACAGCCTTATCAACAATCTCCTGGAAGCCAGAAGCCTCAAAGCTCTGAAGAGCTGCGTGGGTTGTGCCATTCGGGCTGGTGACGTTCTTGCGCAGCTGGCCAGGCTCCTCAGGCGACTCAACGAGCATCTTGCCAGCGCCCAGACATGTCTGAGCGGCCAGGCGCTTCGCCTGTTCTGGCGAAAGTCCAAGGCCTACGGCGCTGGAGATCAAATGCTCGACCATGGCGAAGAAGTATGCGGGACCGGATCCTGGAAATCAGTTAGGGTACCCCTCGTTGCAATTCGTGTTGCGGAGACGACTCACCAGACAAGCCAGTGACGACATCAATCAGCTCCTCCTTGTCGACCCATTCGATCGCCTTGCTGACACTTGCCATAAGAGACTCGGTCAACTTCTTCTCATCCTCCGTGACGTCGCTGCCTGCAAACAGACCTGAGGCACCCTCACCCACCAAGGCAGGGGTATTGGGCATCACCCGCACGACGTGAGGCGTCCGGCCATCATCAAGCGTCAACCACTTCTGCAGGGCCTCAAGCGTGATACCGGCGGCGATAGAAACGACAACGGAGACCTTCTCGTGCCCCGAAACTGCCTTGGCGAGCTCGTTGCAGACGCCCTTGGCGACCTGGGGCTTGACGGCCAGGATGGCGATGTCGGCGCCGGCAAAGGCCTCGGCGTTGGAAGTCGTTGTCTTGACGCCAAGTGCGGCCATCTTCTCGCGGTTCACGTCCCACGGCTCTGAGACGGTGACGTTCTGCTTGTCGATGCCTTTGGCGACGAGGCCTCCGATGATCGCTGCGGCCATATTGCCGCCACCTAATTTACCCCGCGTTAGCCTACCGCAATCTGGGAGACGGGACGAGTATTGTATACACGTACCAATGAAGGCGATCTTGCTAGATTGGAGAGTAGGTGCCATTTTCAATGATTTTATGAGTCACTTTACATCAATGGGGGTTTAGAACGCGACGAGTACTTCTGGATGCGATATGTACCCGGAGGAAGTCGATGAATTTGACTCAGCTCGGAAACGACGGTGCCGTTGCCGGACCCACATTTTGCCCGAAACGCGGAGTCTAAAACCGAACCACATTAACAATTACCGAAGGTCGGAAACCTGCTGTCGCAAAATTACCGGAGCTCGATATTCCCATCGTCCACTCGAGGCAAGGGGATATAGATGAGGAAAAAATCTTCCATTCTTATTCTCGTACCGCACTTCTCCGACTCAGTAGATGGTAGAGTCTGAGTTAAGTGCACAGTAATGTTCGCGGTCTTTCGCAGATTGACCGTTGGGTAGGTTCGAGTCAGTTCCATTCTTTTGAAAGGGAGAGCAGGGAGACTTGAAAACGGGATTGCATCAATGCCTCAATGTTTTTGATCTACTATTTTCCAATAAATGATTTGGTATCGCGATCTTGTGCGACGTCTTGACAGATCTTCAAAACATCAATAATTACTGCAACGTGGTAGAAAATGAAAAGATGCTTATCTCATGCCGACGGCCCTCCGATACCGTGCAAACTACGTCAGCGTGGCCATTGTTATCAGGTGCATCAAATTATGTAATAGACTTTTCTCAGGCTCTCGCATTTCTCGATTGCTTCATGTTTTCTTTTTCAACTGCTTGCCTTATCTCAACCACACTCTCCTGTGTGCTGTTAGACTTGGTGCAAAGATGTCGGGCGGTGCTGGGGTCTTACTTTGATGCATGCTGTGTTGGTTTCATTTGCAGCCCAAGCAATCCGTCGTCTTGTCGAATACCATGATATCGTCACACTTAATGTTGTTCGGGCCAGCTTGGGAGCGGCAACAAGGGTGACATAGTGGGTGCCTCCCCAAGATTGTTGGGGTGGTTGTCTTGTTCTTTGGTTTGTCCACGTAGCAACTGAGGGAGCGCATGTTGCTGCAGCATAAGCCAACGGCAGGACAGTAAAGCCCATTACTGGGGGGCTTGACAAGGATTTTGCCCTCATACGCGATGAATTGACAATCAGGACATTTTTCAAGGATTTGTGCCCGGAGTTCCGGGGTCAACTCTGCGTCAACCTTGGGTGCCGGTGCGGCAACAGCGAAAGCGAGTAAACTCGCCAAAGGACAGAGTGTGAATCTCATAATTAGTGGTTATAGAACGAGTGTCGAAAGGAGGATATCGGGTTTATGACTATAGCCGAGATAATTGATGCAAAAGACTAGAGCGGGTGATTCTAGGATCTGTTTGCCCAGCGATGTCGGGTATATATGTGCAATTCTAACTTTGATGAAAGCAAAGGCCATTGCTTTACCATTGAAGCGAGGGTAACTTTATCGGCTCAACAATTGCCATATTGAACCGAAATATAAACTTCCAGTCTGCCGATTATATTGAACTCAATGCCGATTTGCTGTTAGCCTCCACAGGGACGTACCCTTGGAACTTAGAACACTGCCTCCTTGGATCTTTGGATCGAGTGAAAACCTCTAGGATGAAATCAGATTTGCCGCGGTTACTTTACTGAGTGAAACTTAAGAGAATTCCGAGAAGAGTTGAGTTTGGATAAGCCGGTACCATTCTGATAATACATGATGGAACAAGACATATTATGAGCAACCGGTGAGGATCATGTTTGGTTACCACGGCAAATTAAGAACCACCGTCCAAGAACCTGCGAAACGATGCAACTAACCACGACAACGTACGTACCAGCAATTGTACAAACCTCAGACTCCTGTTTACGACTTGTATGGTCTTGAGAGTAAGGTGAGACTGTGATATCGGAGCTTCTATGGCACCGGTCGAGAGGTGGAGGGATACAAAGAGATGAGCTTCAAGATAAAAACTCTATCGGCTGTAAACAAGGAATCTCGCGTATCCTGGGCAACTTGTCAGCTGAGAAAGGTTCAAGCCGCTAAGCCACGAAGGAAGAAAGAGAACAATGAGTCTTTGTACGGTTCTTCTATTAGGTATTAGCTTGAAAACTGTAATGCCCATGACCAGTTTTGTAAGTCAGTCTCGTTTTGGCCGTTGAAGTGGCGTCAGGTCGCAAAGTCTATCGTCACATACCACGGTCCATTGTGTCCTGAGAGTGGGGACCCATCCATGCGTAACTTGGCGGTCGACACCTCTTAGGCCGCGGCGGTTGATTTCAGTAAGTTTACACCCCTATGGTTACTTTCGAATATCTACAGTCAGCCACATTGGCGATTTGACCCGAATAAACTCCTTCCAAAGATACAATGGCAGGAACGAAGATGATGGAGCCATTTCCATCGGCTCTAATTTAGTTGTGCCACTGCAACCAGGGTTTCTCTTACACTGAAAGCATTTTTAGTTTTCATTCGACGTAAGGTCAGAAGACTGGGCGGATAACATCAACACTGACAGCACCGACCACATTTCATCATCCTCTGCGCCAAAAGAATTTTAGCGAAGAGGCTTCAGATGAAATATTTATCAATGGACGATTAATTGATACTATTATGTTTGGAATATTGGCATTATCAAATTTTGCCACTTAGACATGAATGGTGCCGTAGCCGGTCTCGTCACCAGCCAGCACGTCGACCGCAAAAGGTGCCTCGTACGGCGAACCAGAGCTGCTGAACTCTCCCTCAAGCGCCGTGAAAGGAATATCTTTCCAGGTCTGCTGGATTTTCCGTGCACTCTCCAAGAATCTACCCTTCACGTCCGCGTAGTCGGGTACCACGAGCTTGCGGTCCTTCTTGACAAACTTGCCGTCAACCAGAACATGTTCAACGTCGCCTACGCTAGCGTGCAAGATCACAGCAGCAACGGGGTCCACCCAGCCAAGCAGAGCAGGAGACTCGCCATCCCAGACGATGACATCGGCCTTGGCGCCCTCGGAAATGACGCCCAAGTCAGGACGACGCAGAGCAAGGCCGCCGTTACGGGTGGCAAGCAGGAAAGCCTGGTTGGCGGTCATCGGTGTGGTGGTGGGTATGCGCCAGTTTTGGAGGACCTGCTGGTAGAGCAGGCGACGGGTGCTCTGCAGCCAAAGACGGGCTTGGGTGAGAATGTCGGTCGAGAAGGTGAAGTGGGTGTCGACTCCCAGTGAGCCCTGGTCTTGGATCAGATGGCTGTGAGGATGGGTGTGACCGTAGTGCATCTCCGACTCGGGGGTGATGGAGATGTGCTGGTTCGTTGAACGGAGGAGAGAGGCGCCCTGGTAGGTCAGGAAGGATGCATGGGATATGACAATGGGAATGCTAATGTTAAGGGCACCGACGGCATGGAGGTCTTCGGGGCTGTTGGTGACTGCAAGTAATCAGTACCATGAAGGAAATGGCATCCATGAGAAGAAAGACTTACTGCCCCAAGGTCCCTGAAGGCTGTGAGTGGTGATCACGGAGACATTGAATTCCTTGGCGAGGTCGACCACAGCGTTGACATCGGCAAGAACAGGATCAGGCCCGAAGAAGTCACAGGCCACACCGAGACTGGTAGCAGTTCCGGCGAATTCAGCTTTGGTTGCGATGTCCCTAAAGTTCTCAAGCTGCTCCGAGACGGTATAGTTGGTGACGTTGTGGAAGGCGTACGACCAGAACACTCTCGCACCGCTGTCGATACTGCCCTTCAGACCAGCCTCGGCCGTCTTATTAGACCATGTGTGGTGAGCGTGGTCTAGCGTTGTCGTGACACCAGCATTGAGTGCCTCATACAAGCCGGCAAGCTGACCGATGTAGACATCATCGGCGCTCAGAAGACCGGCGGCAGCGTACTCGCCGTAACGGGTGAAGTACTCAGCCAAGGATGTGTTGGAGCCAATGGTTTTGAAAGCCGTCTGCCAGCCGTGACGGTGGGTGTCGATGAAGCCAGGGGTGATGATCTTGTTTGTCGCATCGATAACCTGCGTGTCATTGGAGCCTCGGGGTAGAGACTGGTTTGCAGTGAAGATGGATGCGATGCGGTCATCAGTGATGAGGAGTGAGCCGTTGCGAATGACGTTAAGGGAGTTAACCTCCTCATCGAAGGCGATGATGGTACCGCCGCGAAGGAGGACTGATGATGCACTTGCCAGGCTGGCGGTGGCCGTGAGAGCCGCTGCCAATGTGAAGGAGTGCATGGCGGATGTATACGTAGTCTAACGAGGGCTCCTTGAAATTTCTTCTCACACTTCCCGTTGAGAACCAATATTGGCGTCAAGCCCCGGTCTGCCGGGTAGGCTTATATAGCTGGAGAAAAGCTGGACAGAGTCGCATCGCGTCTAGCTCGCGTCGAAAATCCTCTCGTCCGCTGACATGAGGATCACGAAGCGAAACTTGGACCAATCCGACTTGGCACTCTAAGCGGTGGAATCCGTTGTGGGTTTTCGGTGCCGGGGGACTGAGAGATGCCAGCCATCGACTTGCGCATTAGTTTTGTCAGCCAAGATTCGTCAACGGATGAGTGCACTCCATCATGGATTTGAAATTGGCCCAATGGCAATCGAGCAGCACCTGGCTTATGTTCGTGTGACTCGCAGAAGGAATGCTGACGATGTCGTCATGGACACGTTCAGAGGAGCCACTGTCGCGTGGAGCTTGAAGCGTGGACCCAAGCTTCGTAAACAGGTGGCTTTGCCGGATGTGTTCTCCAGCGGTGGGTTCACCCCATTCTCCCAGGTTGTGGTTCGGAGATGATGGAAACCGTTTGAGTTCATTCGATTGCCTTGGCTGATCCTAGCTCCACCTTGGACAGAAGTGTTTTAGATAGCCTTTCAATCGTAAGTGCTGACTGAGACCCGATATTCGCTTTCGAGAAAGCTGTCGTGAAAGCGCGAAGGCCGAATGGATAGCAGACGATTTTGTCTAACCAAGATGGCATATGGAACAAGAACCGGGGTTTAATCGAAGACTCCGTATGTGGGATCAGCACAACTCTCAGCCCGTGCCACTTCGGCAATTCGCGGGCCCTACTCCGCGCCCTACTCTGCGCCCCGGTCCCGGCCCTGGTTAGTTGGCTGCCCCAAAGTCTATCTCGGCAGTGCCGGGACAAGGGCAAGCGATCAGCCCACCAGTCGTTGACAAGTCGGTGTTCGAACGTATCGGGTCTAAACGCCATCGCTCAATCGTCCTGTTCCATAGGCTCCTGGCCTCTTTCGGCATCGGCAGCAAACCTAAAAGCGAACGGACGCGAATCGGTTGAAGTTGACGACTGAGTGCCATCGCTCAAAATGTGATTAACCGTCGCACAATTGAAGTTCTAACCCCTACCCAATATCTACCTGTGTGAGTCTCACCGCTTTGGTCATTCATAGACAACTGATTGTCGCTGGGTGAGGTTTCCGCAGCAGTGGACACTTCGCCCTACGAGCGACCAATACCACGTGATTCAGAACCGTGGAGATACGGACTTACGGAATTAATGACCACATCACCTTGCGTTGCTCAATCCATGCATCCAGTGCATCGCAACTGGGAATCTCGGTAAAGATCTAAGGCGAGTGGATTGCAAACGGATGTAGGCCGAAGTTTTCAAAAGACCTCAGAAAGGCGTTGCGGTCGAGACGCCGGCATCAACGCGCTGATAAATTGCCTAGGTCTATGTTGCCAAGATTGGTTGGTAAAGTTTGGCAGCCATGAAGCGCTGAAAGCAAACGATATGAGATCCTGTTGTCATAGAAGGGGACGTTGTAACCATCATCTTGACTCAAAGTATTTCGATGCTGCATTCATGCTCACTGCGAAGTTCAATCCCCAACGTTGGTGGCAACTGATGCATAGAAGAAATGCTACCTCTGATAGGTCTCCTTTTACCTAAGCCACGAACCAATTGTCGTGCAGTTTCAGAACTTGTAATGTTGCAGAAGAAGTAGTCGACTTCTACTCAGAGAGGTTACATCTGAGTGATGACTCAAGATATCCACCCACGGTGCTTCAGGCTGAGATCGGGACAACCCAATAACACACACGCCAAGAAGCACGATACAATGGGTCGTCGATCGCTCCCTACACCAAAAGAGAGTCAATAATATCGCATCCTCCGGGATCGCATGACCGTGGCAATGTATCCTGAGAAACTACACAGCATCCTGAGTCCCAAACGATGTTTCGGGGGTCATCAACTGAACGTGTACTCCATTCTAAATACGGGCTGGTGTAGTCGAGAGAAAGGAAAGCAATTAAAGTTAGCTAATACAGCTTACTGCATACAAGCGTCATTGGGAACCTAGGTTTATACAAAAGAGTCATTATATGCTAAGGCTACTATTTACTCGATGCAGAGTAGCTAAAAAAGTGCACCGGAAACCTTCGAGCGTCATTGTAATTGAATAGCTTCCTAGGTGTCCTATGCAAACTCGAAGGTCAAATGACCAACCTTGGAACTGACAAACGAGATAGCAGTGATCGACTTCTTAGTCTTATGAGCCATCGCTAGCGCAACCTCGCCAAGGTTGCTGTGTACCAGGACATCCCAAGCATCTTCCTCGTCCGGTTCGTTCGTGATCCTACGAGGTTCATTGCTATCCAATTTGAGTTTTTCCCGTGCAATTTCTAGTGAACCCCCGGTGTCTGAATCGACGATCGGGGAGAACTCGATGGAGACCAACTCATCGGAGCTTAGGCCGCTGTCCTTCCATAAAGCCATCAAAATCCGGTAGAGGCTAACCGGGACTGGAGTCTGATCGTAGGCGTTCCATGCCTCTTTAGCGGTGATCTTGTAGCTGAAAGGGTCAATTTCAACCCGGACAAGAGCTTCCTTGCCATCTTTATAGCCCTGGGTATAGATAATTTTCCCCTGGGCCGAATCCTGAACTATGTAGGCGGCATTTTCAAGCACGCCGCCACGCGGCTTGAATGTCGAATGATAACTCTTCGATTGATCAGCCAACTGCGCACTGGCAAGCGCTTTTCGCATAGCTGCTTTCTTTTCGGCGTTATTTCGTGGCTTTTGTAGCTCCGCTGCTGCATCGGAGAGCGCAAATGACTCTGGCACTTGGGACCGCGGCTCTGTCGGATCAACATTCTCAGTCACGCTGCCTCTATACCAATACACGGCCCCTTTGTTGCTGCGTCCGAGAGGAATGAGAGAATTGATATCAATTATCAACCCGCCTTCTTCTGCTGCCTCTCTTAGAACGCAGTCTGCAAGTGTGGAGTCGTAGCGATAGTCGTAGCCACCCCGTGGTAAAATGTAGCCCACGTCTTCGAACTTGTTCTGAGCAGGGATCATCCAGATCTTGTTTTTTGCGTCGTAAGGGACGACACCGCAACGAACGCGGTTTTCAGATCCCTTAAAATAGACTGATTTTTCACGTCAATTTTAGACCTTTGGAACTGGCCTCGGTTGGGGTTGAAAACGGACCTGACCCGTCTTTTACGCCGCCGCTTTCCATTTCTGAGGGCAAGTACCAGCGTCGACGCCCTCCATGCTCTGCCAACCATTTTCGTCACCAGGGAGGAGATCCTCTCCGTCTTGGGCCGCTACAAAGATGGAGCTGAGAACAGCCCAAAATGCGAATATGTAAACTTTCAGTGCCGAGGATTGCATATTGGCTGAGGACGGGATGTTGGTTTAGGCACCATACCCTGATTGTCTGCAAGAGGGCACACTGGTATAAATAATGTCTTGGAAAAATGGGCAGATCAAGTTGGAGACATTAAATGAGGGAGAAAATTTCGCTTCAATACAAAGTTCATTAAGCGCAGGCCTCCATTAGGCGGGATGTTGTTATCACTGTTGCAACCAGTTATACATCCGAACGTAGGGCTTGCTGCGGTAAAGAGCAAGCCGGTCCATGCAGTCATATTAGCCGCCCGGCATTGAACTCATTAAACTTAGTAGGTAAATTGCCCCGAGATTGCCTTCGGCACATTCTTCGTTTTTCGGCGCTTAAAGTTAATTTGGAGTCTACTACGAGATCATTCATACGTGCACGCACAAAAACTCATACCACTAATCTCAATTTGCCTCATTGAACACTGTATGTGTATACTACGGGATCAACGGATAGCGCAGTAAAAAGGCTATTATGGCCAGGGTCGGACTCAAGAACAGCGGTCACAACTTGTACATCCGACAGTGTCATAGTCGTAACCTAGCCGTGCCGCCAGCGTTACTTCGCCTTCTCCTAATTCGGTGTCGCCGTAATTACCGCCGTATTCCAGAAAACCTCTCGCATTATATTAAAATACAGAGTTGCATGACTTCATTGTAAAAACTAATACGAGCGGCAGATCGTATGGTGACTTTCCAATCTGAGGGGAACATTTGTCACGTTAGAGGTCCCGAGGGCTAATTGAAATAGATGTTTGAGCGCTGGATGACCAGGCTCGGACGAACACGCACACCAAGTGGTATTTTCAGAAGTGACTGTGTAATTCGGTACACGTCAATTGGACAGCGACAATAAATATAAGCCGTAACCCTTTCTCATTTGCTTACAAGCACAACGGCCATAAACACTCTTTCTTAATCAACACCTGTTTCAACAGCTTTCATTTCACGTCTCTTCCACCAAATCTCTTTTCTAGCAGACTTGGTGTAGTATCAAAGTTAATCATGATATCGAAGGTCTTGAAGCTTTTCCTCGTATCGTTTCTTCTCTCTAATGGTGTTGTGTCATCTCTGTCGCCACCCGGCGACGATGCTGGTGGGCATAATTGGACCAACCACGACCAGGTCGTACCGTTCAGCCAAAACGCCTCGCCTGGGTTGGAAGGGCAGTTTGAGCTTCGGTTTAACCCATACATATTTGTTGCAAGAGGTTGCGATCCCTATCCGGCAGTTGATGTATATGGAAACCTTGGGTGAGCAGGCGATACCATCAGGCAACCGCCTTCCTTTTTAACCAGAATTAGTATTGTGGCTAACAGAGATGTGGAATAGCGGTGGCTTGAGACCTGTAAACGGCAGGAAAAGCGGCTGCGACGCCGGCGACTTAGGACAAGTCTACGCCCGTCGTGGAGTGAGTCAGGGTCACATTGGCATCATGTATAGCTACTACATGCCGAAGGTTCGCTGGGGTAGAGGGAATAACAAAGGCCACCGCCACTACTGGGCTAGCGTTGTTGTCTGGGTCAATCGATGGGGCTGTAGAGTTGATGACCCAACGGCAGTCTGGCCTGTAGGCGTGTCCTTCACGACCGATCATAAGAATTGGGGTACTGCAGCGGCCGACGAAATCTCTTTTAGGCCTGCAAGCAGAGGTGTTGTTATGGCTACACACCCTAAGCTTCGCATTCGCGATAACGCCATCTCAGCGTTTACTGGTGCCGACGGTAGGAAGGTCTATGAGCGTACCCTTATCAGCTGGGACTCCCTTTCGGATGCGGCTAGACAAGCACTGGAAGACGTCCGTTACGAGAAGACGGAGGTGCCTTTCACCGAGGCCAATTTTCAGGCTAGCATGGACGCCGCGTACCAGGACGGCCTTTATAGCGGACAGTCAGACCAGCAGGGCTGTGGTGAGGACGAGGCGCCGCGCACCACAGCTAGCCAACCTGTTCCAGCTCCATCAAATACAACGGCACCTTATCCTATAAAACACCTACGAAACTAATTGCAACACATTATTACCGTATTGGAAACACAGAGTCAATACCTCTTTATGCTTCATTAAATCCATATCAGCCTGGACTTAGTCCAGTGCTAGTTAAAGAAATCAAACTTGAGCGTCTTATCATCCATCATTCCGGTGATCACGCATAATGAGCCTGGCCGCCATTGGAAGAGATTCACGCTACGAAGCCACTAAATGCTCTCATTTAAAATGAATACTAAGTTATCCTGCTCATTGTTGCGCACATATCCTGAGTTCCGCTTACTAGTCTTAGTGGAAGTGGCTAGTATTTATGTGTGGTAGCATGACTCTCCAGCCTGCTCGCTAAGGACATCACTTCAACTTTGATAGAAGCGGCTAAGAGTAGATGAGAAAGCGGAGGAGGGAGTACCGCCTCTGTAGCAGAGAGCGTCATGACTTCGTACATGCGGGAAGGCGGGGAGTATCGTAGTAGACCTAGCAAAGTGAACATGCATTCGGATTTTGCAAGTGCAAGGGGCCCCAACCTGTTCAGTAAAACAGTCAAATAGACAAGGCAGCCGATTAATTTGGTCCGCTAAAGTGCCAATGAATGCTCGTATTGAAGTGTAAATATACACAAGAATAAGCCACTTCTCTACCTAAAAGTGGATGAAACCAAAACTTGATAATTTTAGCACAATTTGGCCCTCAGCAAGGTGAAAGACAACCAAGGGGCCTAGTAAGTTAAACTATACACAGAAGACCGAGAAGCCGTACGACCGGAATAATACAAGCGTATATACAAATCCAATCAATTCCAATAAAACAAAGATTCTCATGATGCATGCTGAAGCCGAGCCGTCAGACTTTTTTGGTAGACGAATCACGCCGTCCAAGGATAGGTATCGCCTGCGATTCCTAAAAATCCCGAAGTGACGGTTTTCCAAGCAGGTTCTACAGAATTGCCGCCATTGAACCTCCAATTCACCGATATGGTCAAATGTCAAGGTGAAGTCAGCATAGAAGCCGTTTTTCTTCGCCCAGTCTGAGTTGCCATCGTAGTTCCCACTCTATCGGATGGCCCCGGCAGAATGTTTTTTTCCCAAGACCGAGTAGTCTCTTCTCGCAGTTATCAGCCTTTGATCGAGCCCTTCTTCTGAGGGCACTGGTTTGTAACGTGTGGTTGCATTCTAGATCGTTCTTGTGCCCCTTACCGGTTAGGACCTTGAAGGACATTTTTACAGTTCGCGCAGATAGTATAATATCCTAACTTTTCACAATACCGGCAACAAGGGACTCCCTCCGCCTCTCGCTCTTTCGTAACAGCTCTCCAGAAGAAGGTTCTTTCGGTAAACAGCTTGTGCAAGATGAACGCATGTTCCTGGCTATTTATGTGTACGTATTATATGCCAAGTCATGGCGAATGATTTCTTATGTGCAGCTGAGCTACGGGCTCGCCAGGGTGCCTTGAAAAGCCTTGGATAGTGGGATTGTGACATTTGAGCCATTCAAGGATACGGAAAACTTTGAAACTATGGCGGTAAACACCCAATATTCCACCGAATATTCGAAATAGACCAATATGGGCCTAGATTCTGGGTTGTTCTTGAGACTTTCCAGCTTCCATGGTTTCGAGTCGTTTGAAAGACTTCGCCGGTCTCGAAAACATATTCTACGATGAGACCTACAGTTTACAGACGAGACATGTGGGCCATCCTGTGTCAAACAAACAGAGCAATCATTCCCTCGTCTTTTTATACTCTTGGTATAAGGGTTGGTCTGATCAACAGACAACTGCCTTTAGGTGTTCTCAGCGTCTCTGCATAGATCTGAAACGGTTCTACTTCAGACGGAATTAGATGCTGTTGATCGAATACCATTGACACCCCTAAGGAGGGCTCTTGTGGCTGGGAAGAGCCCTTCTTAAAGGAATAATGCAGTCTTTAATTCTTCTATATGTCTTGTTTTATTTACATTCTATGCTTCGCTCTGATATCTTTCTAAAATCAAGAAGGAGGAAGGGAAAGGTATTGGCTGTACCAGCTAGATAATTCCCAAGTAATTACGGAAGATGAACAATGGGAAGCAGTAGACAGTAAATGAAAATTCTACTGAATGCTCACTGGCCGCACGTCGTTAGGACAGCTAGGCATGGCCCAGAGTGTAATTCAGGGAATAGCCTGTACTATTAGCTAAATTTCGGGGACTAGAGTATAAAGCCATTAATACACTGCTCATGTATAAATGAAGATGTGGGTTAATGAATGATTCAAATTATATTAATAAGAAATAGAAAAATACCATTCACAGCTAGTGAAGGTTTGTGATACTTTTATTTCGAAATACTGGGGGGCAAGGATTGGAAAAGCGCTTACGGTGCGCAACTTACGTGAGATATCCTTTCCTCGAGAACGTTAGATATTCTCTGCTTCTGTTCACTTCGGTACCACTGAGGCAACTGCTTAAATTAGCAACCCAAACGAGCCGAGATGATGGGTGAGAGACGCGAAGTTGTGATCTGAAATTAAGGGACTAAGATGCCTCACAACTTGTTCGAAGCATTTAACTTTTCTCATTCCCGTACAGCTGAGCTCCTGAGAGTACTACGATTGTAAGCATGGGCGAATACTGTGGTTCACGGGCAATAGAGTTCAATGTCTTGCTAAGTACGATCATTTGGATGTGTTAGCAACTCTACGCGAAAAAGCGCGTCTCTGCTGTTTCTTTCTTATGATGACGCAAGTCGCAGTAAAGCAATGAAGGCTTTCATAACATGACAGACTAATAAATATTTGTACAATTCTCAATCACCCCTCAGGATAAAGCTAATATACTCCTTGGCTCTTACCCTTCCCCTACTATTGCCAAACTAAACGTCGGGCTACCAAACTAATATCTATACAACCAGTTCCGCACCTTGACGTTTGGGCTGATCTTTGATTTGTGGAAGTGATTGTGCTTATTGTCCCAAATTGTAGTGGCCTCTCCTGTCTCCGAATCCGGCACCATGACCTTTATATTGTTCCTTGTATCCACGTCTATGACGGCGGGAACCACAAACCTCGACTCTGCTGCGCGAGATGTGACCTCGCCATCGAAACCGTGGGTAAATCCAAATGAATCGCAGGGCTGACTTTTCCTTGAGTCTGGACTGGTCGGAAAACTGATCGTGTAATTGAGAGCCGGCGCGGGCGCTGCTGGGAGTACCGGTTGGTAGTAATGTGTTGGCTGGGCAGGCTGTATGTAATTGGAATTTTGAAGCGTTGGGAACTGGGTTTCAATCTCCCACTCAAATCTTCCTATGTCAGAATTAGAATCCATGTGTCTGTACTAACTTGCCGGGATATACTCACCTGTTGCATCCAAGCGAGTACGGTAGTAGAATCCTCGCCCCTCGGGGTCAATTGCCCACGGGGACCAAGGTCCAGCTGACAATATCGCAAATGGCTGCGGTTGCAATGGTAAAATCTTTCTCTGAACTACAAAGCTTCCAAGCTTCTGGTGTGGGCTCTCGCCAAGTGATCTCTTGCTCTTATGCTTGCTATGATGGCTGTGACGTTGCGCCATGACGTAGAATTTAGTTGCGTCTGCCTTATCTGAAGCTTGTAAATGGTTCCTGTGTTTGTGAGCTTCACAGAAACCGAAGAGATTTTACGAGAATGAACAGTGTCGAGTGAGTCTCTACATGATGAAACTGTTGGCAAGTGGAAAACTCCAAACTTAAGAAGAAAACGAATGCGTCCAAAAGTTATGGGAATCTCGCGTCACTCAAACCAATGTTCGCCAAATTTCATGTGACCTGAAATGACCGTAAAGCACGACTGCGCCTTCCGTACTTTTCAATCTGTGTAATATGGAGGAACAGGCTGCCTTGGCCGTAATGGAGGGTCGGGTCGGGTAAGAAAGTGGTGCCCTGGACCCGGGCCTCAAAAGGTCGCAGCTCGCTCGATTTGGAATTGAAATTGCCCGTGATCAAATGATGAGTAACATTGTCAGCTAGGCATGTATGTCTGAACAATTTGGGCATCCAGGCATACGCAAGTCGCATAGTCGCCCGACTCGAATAGCTGCGTTGGAATCATGCATCTACACTGGCTCCTGGACCATACCACAACCTTACTCTCAGGCAGTTGTTGATTGCGGCGATGGACCACGAGGTCAGACTGGAGCCTGGATCACATTCAATCATAAAAGTCTTATGATGAGTCACAATCGAGCTACAGTCAGCAGAGGTCATTTTTGTGCTTGTCTATGAGACAACTACCTCACATTGAGGGTGATATGCCGAAGGAAACCAGTGACATGGGCCTATCAGGCTTGACTCCGCGTGCGGATGGCGAACCGGTAAGCCTGCTCAGGACCCAATTTGCTCGGAGCCCAACCTACTCAGCAGACTACCGACTGGTCTGCCTAACGCCACAATCTGCGTGCTCAAGTGAACAATCTTTTTTGATTCGCTGAACTTGAGTTCGGATGGTTTCCAAACTGCAATTACGCAACTGTAAAATTATTCCTCCGCTGGTCACTGCCTGCATCTGTTTTTGAGCACGTGTTCCAGGCGCCAGAAACTAGAATTGAACATGTGAAACTTGAGTTGGAAATTCGTGCAAAGGGCGATTGATTACCCATACAAGCGGCAGTCAAGCTGAAATTGCCTATGGCTCAGTATTTAAAACAGGCTGTGACGGAGCGGTATCTAGTATAAAATAGCTCATCGTATCAAGGTCACTTCGCAGCGAAAAAAGATTGACGAAAGCTCAAAATGCAAGTAGGCAACAGCATTGACTTAACTTCTATTTCCAAAGCACTCCATATAGTTGCCCGGCATTTCTTCTTCAGTTCTGAGTTGCATTTTCGAATACTTGCGCGACATATCTCTCGAGAAACAGTCATTGCAGCCTATTAACTGATTACCCTCCAAGCTATAGCAGCCTTCCAGTCACCGCAGAGTGAGGTTGTTCAATTTTGCATACTCTTTGGAGAGACGCTGCCCTTCTTCGGGTTTTGATTAAGATGAATACGATGTTGCGAATCATGGCGCAATCGACTCAAACTAATCCCACTCTACCAGGACAGAGAACTGCTATCCACGAGTGATGACGAATATAAGGGACTTGTTCGGTTTCTTTTGTTGGTGTTAGAATATGGTTTTTCGGTTTTTGATTGACCTGGGACCGTTTGGTATGGACAGATTACTGTTTAGACCGTGG
This sequence comes from Colletotrichum coccodes, assembly GCA_020466075.1. NCBI lineage: Eukaryota > Fungi > Ascomycota > Sordariomycetes > Glomerellales > Glomerellaceae > Colletotrichum > Colletotrichum coccodes. The sequence goes on from JAIMZG010000663.1 coordinate 53,533, forward strand.
GCGAGAACCAAGTATGGATCTTATCATTCATGCCTTCGTCTAGTCCTGTATAACTGTTGCAATAACGAGC